>JBBPMH010000043.1:0-84977 GCA_038090235.1 Pulveroboletus ravenelii
CGATAGCGTTACTCAACAGAGCGGCTGGTTCATTTCAGTCGTTTTGCAGATGAAGCCAATCGACGGGCCATACTGTTCGCTATTTCGTTCCCAGGAGGTGACCGCTGACCGGCTTTTGTGGGCATACAGCCCTATTTAAACGACATTTGATGCATTGACCCTGCTAGACTGTGTTCTTTGAAAGGTTTCTTCCTCTGTTGCGATATTGGCGTGATCTCAGTACGTCTGCTTTCAGACTTCGGTACTCTGCTCCAGGTGCTCATTGCTTCCAGGGGCGTCTTGATCATGCCTGGCTTCCTGCGCCGTTTTGGCCAAGTGGGTTCGGATGGGACATATTACCTGTCGAGTTCACGCCAGAGTATCGCTCCTGTCCGCTGGGTATTGTGCCAAGATACCTACTCTCCAATCTCCTTTTGCAGGACGTTTGCACAAGAATTCATCCTCTACATACATTCGTACTTTGCCAGGATCGCCGTGGGTGGTTTCTGTATTGACCGTCTGATACTCATGATCGGTAGTCTATGAATAGTCGCCATTTATTGGAGACGAGTAGGTGAACAAGCACGTGTCGCTGAACTTGCCGAAGCAAGCAAGGCCGAGAACGAAGGGGCAAGGCAACGTGGGCAGAGTGCTTCTCGACACGCAACGCCTTGTAGAAGCAGACCGGGGACGGGCTGATGCTTCAGTTCACCCGGGAGCTGTACGGATAGAGCTTCTATGCGTGTTTGGCATATCTGGAGAACATCTTTTTGCGGTGCTTTAAATGGAACGATAATATTACTACGGGGACACGTTCTTTCGAAGCGCTGGGACTCGGTAGATCGTCATCGCATTTAACTCGGCGTGTCTCTTGACATGTTGCAGGCTCTCCCCGTACGTGATACAAACTATCCTGGGGGCTGTCTCGGTCGTTGGAACCGTACCCGCTCTCATCCTCATCGAAACGTGGGGTCGCCGTCGTGTACGTGTCCATCCATGTTCATGCGTATCTAAGCCTCCAACGACCGCCACCATCAGTCTCTTGACGCGTGATGCACCCCCTCTGAGAAACTGTTTGCGCCCTCATCGCCGGGCTCGTCGGCCATTTCACTCTAGCGCCAACAGGTACACCCGTCGCAGACCTCTCTCAACAAAACAAAGCAATGGGGACACCCTTATCGCGTTTGCGGTCTGCACGTGTTTGGGTTGTCCATGTTTTTGGGCCCGACGCTGTGGGTATATCTTGGGGAGGGCTTTTCGCTACGGGGTACGGGCCAGATGTATCGCGCTGGGTAGCGCTACGATGAGTTTGTGTGCTTTTCTTGTTCTCTTTTCTCTCAGAGATCCATATGTACGCCGCCTGCATTTCAGATTGGACTTGGAACTTTTTGCTCTCATTTTGCGCCCCTCGGATTTCAGCCAGGTGCGTACGCTGCCCAGTACCCTTTCCATTATTGTTCCGGGGTGATCGCATACTGAATTATCCCCTTTTTTTCCTTGGGATCCTCGCTGAACAGAATCGGACCACCGATTTTACTGATATTTCTCAGCATGCTCGACTTTGGTTACGTCTGTCTACTTTGCGATTCCAGAGACCAAGGGATCGAGTTTGGAAGAGGTCAATCCATCTTTGTGTGACTCCGACCCCCTGTCATCACTTCATCTTGCGAGACATTCAGATCTAGCGGAATTGAACGGCGGGTATAGATCGACGAGATGTACCGTGCTGACATCAACCCCTAGAATCCAGCCACTTGGAAATCAAGCCGGAAACATCGATACCCAACCAAGCGCAAGAAGGGCAGCTCACGATAAGGCGGACGAGACGGCACGAGGAAAGGGTAATGATACTGCAAGAGTGATGGTCAGCTGCTCGCTTGCGATTCGATCCAATCCGACATTCTATTCGCCTGCGGAGCCTCGAATTCGTTGGTCCAGACGGACAAAAAAGTATTTGCTTATGATGAGTGCCCATGTCGTTCCGACTACAGTAATGTAATGTACACGTCACGATCGATGTGACCAGTTGAAGGGTGAGGCAGCTTTAGGTGTCGGAGATGGTGTTATTGCGTCGCTCCCAGTGATGACTGCGGGGAGCGGCATGCGTAACAGAGTACTCGGTCCCAACGGTGCGCACAATGTAGGAGGTTCCGGATTCGAACGCCCACTAGGTGTTGAAATGGGTCGCTCCTCTTCCAGGGCGTCGTCCGCGTCGCCCGTACGAGAACCGTTCGTCGACGACTCCAGCTTGGTAGCGTCGAGAATTGTCGGAGAGTCGTCGACTGTGAGTGGTCTCGATCCACGTGCCTCGATGGCAGAGACAATATCCGCAAAGTCTTTCTCCCCAGTCCATTCTCCGACGAGTTCCGTGAGGTCGTCGTACCCTTTTGCGTTAACGATCCGGGATTTGAACTGGTGCGCTTCGGATTTGGAGCGCTCGGTGCGGGGGGCTTTGAATTGGCTGACGCAGAACTTGGTGAGTGACCAGTGGTTATCTAGGTATCTTGACTACTAGGTGCGTGAGACGAAAGAGGACACGGGCGTTGGAGAATTTGGCTTACCAGCCGTAGATATGATGGTATGAGTGTGGTTTCCAAGTCGATGAGGGGCACCGAGGAAAAGCACGTTGGATTTGATTCGGCCACAGTGGCGATCATCACGGAAGATGCCCCTGGAGAAACGGTCAGACTAGGATATGTTTGAGTGTCGTGCTCACCAGTCAACCTCTTTACCCGCTTCGCGTCGTCCCACCCCTTACAGTCGCCATTCTCTATGACAGCAATGTCTACACCGAGCGCTTGTACGAACTCGACGATTTCTCTAAGCCTACCTACCAACGCCGCCTCGCTTTGTCGCATATTCCTCGTCCGACAGTGCACGGTTAACGCACTCACGCCAGTCCTCACGATCTTTTCGACGAGCTTCTTCGTCTCCTCTTGCGTTGGTAAGAGGCGAATCTTTGCTGACACTGTAATCTGAGGGGGGAGTTCGCTTCGCAAGGCCGTCAATATGCCACACAAGAGATCTGGATTGGTAAGCAACGCGGCACCCATCCCCGCATGTGTGCTGAAAGGTTTCGGACAACCGCAGTTGAGGTCGATACCTGAAACATCTTGGGCTACAGTTTTAGCGGCCTTGACGGCAAGTTCGGGGTCGGCGGAACCGATCTGGTAGATGAGATAGGGTTTCTCGATCGGGTGGGTGGTGAACACGGCGCGCGATTTGCCGTTGTAGGAGACGACGCCAGTAGAGGCTAGAAAGGGCTGAGCGGGAGGACAGGCGAAGAAGAAGTGCTTACGATCGACGACGCGTTCGGTGTGGAGGATGGCCTTGTCTACGACCTCTGGACCCCAGACAAGGGTTGCGCCGTGTTTGAGGGCGGTCAAACGGGTCGGTACTGTGACGCGTGGATGAGTCGAGGATACGGCAAGGGCAGTTGATTTAGCGTACAAGCACCGGAGCGGACCATTGGGGCCATAAAGACACCATTCTTGAAAGACTCGGGGGTAAGATGCCCGAGTTTCTGGCGTTTCGCTGCGCGCTTGCCCTCCAGTGCTGGTGAGCTGGACGTGTCGCGGCGGGACATGGGTTTGGGGAGGGAAAGTGATGATGTTTTGGACAGACGGCGGAACATTCAGAATGAGGTCGCGTCCAATCTCATATTAGACTGGGTTTGGCCCCCAACAGATGATTATCGCGCGATCCTTGTCAAGACCGTCTCGCCTCTTCTACTCGACTACCGCACGTCGGACGCTCGCATTCCCCCCGCATACCTCTCCCAGGCCGATGTCGACAGTCGCTACACACCCCTCCCTGACGCCCATCTCGACCGCGGGTATGTCTCACACGTTCTCCCTCGCCGTATCTGACGCCCTTTTTTCTCCCCAGCCGCCGCTGCCGCACTTGGCCCCTACTCCCAGGCAGTCAAGGCAGGCGACCTCGTCTTCGTTTCGGGTTGCGTACCAATCAACCCCTCGACCGCGCAAGTCGTTGCAGGCGGCATCATCCCGCAAACCGATCAAGCACTCTCTAACCTCAAAGCCATTGTCGAAGCCAGTGGCTCCGACCTCGGTCGCGTCGTCAAAACGACTGTGAGTGTTTGAGACGGGGTTCAGCGCTGACCACTCAACTACCATCTACATTGTATCGCATGTGGTGTATTGTCTCCTGCGATAATAGCTGTTCTTGAAGGACATGAACGACTTTGCCACCGTCAATATCACGTATGCCAAGTTCTTTGGGGACCACAAGCCTGCACGTTCCACCGTCGAGGTTGCTCGACTCCCCAAGGACGTTCTCTTTGAAATCGAATGCATCGCAAGGTGTGTGCTTTTCATCGCTGCGGAATCATCCCTCATTTGTACTTGCGACAGTCTGAAGAACTGAACATGCCGCGCAATATGGTTCAGCTGCCGAGTGGCAACCTAGTGCGGCGTTTCTTGAGTCTTTGGTGCTAAAGCAGGGACTACGCCGTCGACGGACATTGTAAGAAGCATTGCTCTGTATAGATATTACAAGTGAAATTACAAGCGGAATCTGACAAGTTATCCAATGCCCCGTTGCCAGGTACCCTAACGCGCCAAGAGTTCGTGGGGAATCAGTATTATGAGTACTCTATGTGTGTGCTGGATATCTATGCGCAAAGTAGATCACTGAGAGGGTGTGCAGGCGTAAGCTGCTAAGATGATGGACACCGAGGATCTACAGAAATAAAGTGGACAAAGCAAAGGGGGGAACGGGATGCCATGCCCAGCGTAGGGATGACGTATGATCAAAGAGCGGAGGTAAGTGTAGCGCAGGAATAGGAGTAGATGGCAAACACTTCTACTGTCCGTGTCCATGGGTAGGTTCAACGAAACAAGTCCCTGATTACGTGCAGGACACGTATCTATCGAGCAACGGAAATGAAGCGTGCCCGCTAAACGTGTCGTGCAAACTTGTTGACTTCACATGATGATGCAGTCCTTGTTGGCACTGTTCTTTCCATCTGGGCCATCTGCACGGCCAACGAGAGACTCCGAGCGGCCTGGGGCGGGACCACCCTTAAGCCGTTGTTGCGCACGTTTGTCACCGAGCTCAGCTGCCCTCGTGTAGTAGGATATGGATCTATCACACACCCTTGGTCAATTTGGACGACAGATGAAACACACGATGGACACGTACTCCTGAGGATCTGGCGGCGTCCCTATCCCGACCTCCAGAAAATACCCGACGGCATACATTGCTTTAGCAAGACCGGCCTCCGCAGCTTTCTTTGCCCACAAGTACGCTTCAGTATCCGACTGCGGAAGCACCCCCGGTGAACCGACGAGATACCATGCAGTAAGGGCAAAGCACGCATCACGGTGATTTTGCTGTGCCGCAATATTCTAGTGTCTCGTCAGTGCACAACACAAATGGGTGATCCGGACCAGGCTCTCACATAGTAATGAATGGAGAGGGCGGGGTCTTGAGGGCAACCTAGCTTACCATACTCGTAGAACTCCCCTAGTCGATACGCTGATGGCGCATAGCCCAATTCTGATGCTTGGGCAAGGAGTTCGATGGCATACTCGGTATCCACAAAGACCACGTTGTAAATGCCCTTCTCGTGCAAGAGGGACAGCTCATGGAGAGCGTGCGGAAACTCAGCTGTCGCATGCTCTGCTGAACGTTTGAGCCATTTAACACCTTCTCTAGGTCGCTTGGCGAGGCCTAGCTCGCCGTTGAGGTCTGTTATGCCAAGACGGTACATGGCACCCGGGTGGAGCGCGGCGGCCGCTTTACGGAAGAATTGAAGAGCTTTGGGAGATTCACGCCTGCAGCCCCAGCCATTCTCGCAACACGTGCCAGCACGATAAGCTGCGTCGGGATGGCCATGCTTTGCTGCAAGCACGAACAAGGGATAGGCGCGATCAAAGTCTTGCTTTCCTTTGTATGTACCAATTCCGTTTGCGTAACAATCAGCAAGGAAGTATTGTGAGGCAGGATGGCCACGATCGGCGAGGCGCTTGAGGAGTGCGAGCGCCTCTGTAACGAGGTTTTCTCTCTTTTCGATCGCCTTTTCAATGTCCATGACATTGCCTGGGGTGCGCTCCGGTATCGGGTACGTCTTGGAGGCATCGATCATGAATACGGCAAATTCGAACTGGAGATCTGGGTCCTGCGTTTTCTTTGCATTGGCACGGTAGAGTTCAAGGGTACGGTCGTGGGAAAGGAGGGAGGCTTGATTGCCCGGACGGAGATGGGAGTGATCAAGGAGGGGCCCGTTTGGCTGTTGGGAAGGTGATGGTGCACGGACAGAGCGGGAAGCCTGGATGGGACGGACGGGTGTTTGGTCGATAGGCTGCTGGACGTAGAAGTCGTCCGGGTCGTGCGTGTGGATGTCGAGTGCGCCGAGGGGGACATCGTCGGGGTCGTAGGCGACGTCGGCGGGCTGTTGGAGGGGCGAGTTGGATGCGCGGAAGTGACGTTGTCTGCGTGTCTCGCCCAACTCTGAACTGTAGAACGAGTTCGGGCGTGAGTGGTCCTGCGAGTGCATGTTGGGCGGAGGCAAGAGGCGTTCACAGCTTTACCACTACCACGAGCATGCAGTCTCTCCGCTCAGGACGTGCCTCGGAATCACGACCAGTCAAACGCAATGCCTCAAAGCTCGCAAAGGCGTCCCCGACAGCGGGGCGGAATGCTCGCAAGTCTGCCGTCGATGACAAGATGAAGAAGCGGATGTCTCTCAGATATGCAGAGATATCAGCGCCAACTGAGCTCTCCGCGCCAGCTGTGCCAACCGTCCCCCTCGGTCTCAGACCTGGCCCACAACGTGATCCTGATGAGATCGTACTCGACGCCGCTCAGGTCAAGGAGGACCCCCGTGCCCTCGACCAGCGTCTCCTTGACAAGGAGGACTTTGACCCAGATGGCTGTGAGTCTCGCAACCACCCCAAAGGCGCCATTCACAATGAGGATCGCCAGATCTCAAAGCAAAGCTCGCAAACTCGACCGAGGCAGAACTCAAGTCCCTCCAGTCCTCACTGCGATCCCTCAAAGACGACACCGCCATCGAGCTGCAGCGCAACGTCTTCAAAAAGTCTGTACAGCCCAACCCTTCTCTCTGTACACTGGCCTTACAGATGACGTAGTTACGCCGAATTCGTCCTGGTCTCAAAAGAGATCAGCGTTCTTGAGAACGAGATGCTCGAGCTCAAAGAAAGTCTTCAGGAATGGAAGAGCATGCCCTCTCTTTTGCACATCGACGAATCCGCCTCCGTCGCAGGTCAGTCTCTCTCCCATACTACTCGCACAGCTTATTTTCTTTTAGAACGCAGACGTGCCGCACGTTCTTCCGTCGTGGACCTCCGCATCCTTTATGCCTCCCAGATGCAAACACTACATTCACAGATATCCGGTTCTTCCAAGTTTGCACCCGCCACTCCAGGGAGGCATGTCGTCGCCGAAATGGACGGTATTTGGGAGTTGAATGCAGCAACATACAAGGTCATCAGTATGGTTCGATTCGTCATATTGGATGACGCCGTGTTGATCGCCAGAAGAAGAAGGGGTGGTGGCACAGTTCCCCCTACTTCAGGAACCAGCAGTGCTGCTGAAACGGCGGGCAAGCTCGTCGCCGAGAGGTGCTGGCCCTTGAATGAGATGTTGGTCCTTGACACCAAAGACACTGCGAGTAAGCCAGCTCCGATCTATGCTTCATCTCCTGACTCGCCATAGGCATGACCAACGTGTTCAAAGTTCGTCACGGCAAAGAGACACATGTATATCGCACCGATGCTCCGACGGATAAAAAGATACTGCTCGGGCAGTTCCGCCAAGTGGCGGAGGAATTGGCAGTTCGCAGGCGCAAGGAACGTGAGGGCGAGCATGAGCGCAGGAAAAGTTTGTGGGCGGGCGCTAACTCAGGGGGGGACGTGCGTCAACTTTTCTTCTCTCATATTAGTCTTCTTTTCACCTGCACAAGCAGCGCGCGTCCGCGGTCTTCAACCCCGACAAGCTTCCCCCGCTCTCCGACTGGATGACCGAGCTAGCCCGTGCTGCAAATTCTTCATCGCCTGCCACAGCCGAATTCTCGGCGAGGGCCAAAGACGACCGTAATGCGCGTGAACTTTCTGAGCTTTCGGATGACTTGACAGTTGCTATTGCCCTTCATGCATGGCCTCGCGCTGTCAGGCTAGCCGAGTCCGCTCGAGTTCATCCCAGTCTGTCACCGCTTGTTGCTGCACTGACGTCCGCCCTGTTGGACGCGCTTGCTCGCCCAAAGAACTCAAAGTCCGTGTGCGTGGAACTTGTGGGCCACTTACTGCGTCTTGGCGCTGTGGCTCGAGCCCGGGAGACGTTTCTGGCTGCCAGAGGGGCGGCGATCAAGAGTTATGTTCGAGCCATTACATTTGAAGGGCATGTCGGCCTCTATATACATAATCTCGCAGTAGTAATGTTTACAGCGATTAAACATACTGCGGATTGGTTCCTCGCTGGGTTCGTGGAGCATGAAATGACCTCTGGTGAGTGCGCTCTCTAGTTTTGGAAGAGGTTACTCACGCGGCAGCCCAGGTTTTATCGACTGGGCAAAAAAGCAGATCGAGCTGTATGCTGAAATGTTCAGGAAGCAGGTGTATAGCTCGGATGTGGACCAACCCACTATCAATGAAGCGCTCAAGATCACCCATTCACAGAGCCGAAAAGTTTGTGTGCTTTTTACATACTTTGCGCTCCCTGTTGATCGTCATGCAGCTACTACAAGAGTTTGGTCTTGACTTCCGCTACCTCCTCGATGATCTCTTGGCTCAGCATCCCAAAGCACCGTCCACATCTATTCCACAGAACGTGCCTACCCGACTAGATATCCCACCTCCCGTTCTTTCTCGAACTTCTAATGCATCCAATTCGTCCTCATCTCCACCTTCAGCCGCGAATCCTCTCTCAACGCCGATACCTCGCGTGCGTCGACCGTCGCTCGCTCGAAGTGATTCGAATAGTGTTCCTTCAACTCCTCCAAGACCACCCTTACTGAGATCGCTCGACAGCACGAAGGCAGCAGGGCCACCACCACCACGCTCGACGAATAGGCCGGGTGGTTCAGTTTTCGCCCGCTCGGCACAGATAGCGGTTCCGGACAGGGAGGGAATGATCTGATTCCGTCACCACCACCACCCGTCAGATTAGACATTAGTTACTCGTTGGTGTACTCTGCATTCGTACTGCGCTCAGGAGTAAGCATTCGCGGGAGAGGTCTGTTCCGACGCGTCTGTCACGTGTGACCACACGCGTCTCATATGCCGATGTTCTCACCTGATGGTCCGTGCAGACGACAATGACCACACCCATTGAGCCCAATCCACCGCGATGGAGTCCGTCTACGGACCCCACATCTATCGTCGTTCCAGGACTTGACACTAATGCACCCATTAATGACCAGATTGATCAAATTGAACAACTGATCACCATTAAACTACAAGTAAGCAAACAGACCGCATCGTCGCCGTGTCCCAAACAGCGAATGATTGTGGAAAGAACATAGATGCCAATTTTTCGAAGATTCAGCATCTCATGGCGACGAGGTTGTTACCAGCCGTGAAGCGTTATGCGCTCGGTACGGAATCGGTTCGTGAAGCGGCCAAGGTAACGGCGTTGTCTGACTCTGGCACGTAATCATCGTCTCAGAGCTTCTTTCCCCCTAGTTTTGGACGTCATTTTATGAGCAGGCCGCGCAAGTGCATATACCGACGCTCGAGGATTACGATTCCGTGCATGATGAGCAGTCCCAGCCATCTGTTCCGGATCCTGAATCGGCATCCATCTCCCAGCCCGAGGAGGGATTGGATGTGACCCCTTCGCATAGGCCTTCTGACGTGACCACTGGGACGTACGACGTGACTGTGTCTGAAAGCTCCTTCATGCCTGCAAATGCGGTCTCCTCGACTCCGGCACGTCCTGGGCATGCGCCTGATCAAACTACGGACGATCAGCCTTCCTGGAGCGCTTCTCTCGAGTCGCCGGTGGTCCGTCTCAAAAGTGAACTCCAAAGTTTTGCGCGCGAAGCGGAAGAGGAAGCCTCTGCGCGACAGGACACGTCATCTTTTACAGACAGTCTGATGTATGAAGGGGAGAACACTATCCAACAACTCCCGCCAATCGGTCAAGAGAAGGCGGAGAAAGGCGCTTCGAAGCTTGATCGTGGCGAACCCGAAGCCAAGATCCAGTCTTCACATATCCCTTGGAACGCGCTGCCGACTCCTCGTGCAAATGTAACGGACGCCTATGTCTCACCGCTCAAGGTCAAGCCAAAGACTCCAATCACCATCCCGAAACACATCCAGTCCCTACTTCCTGCTAAATTGGCAAACGAGCCTGCATTTCCGTCGCCCAGTCGTCCGCGGTATGAGCGGACACCAAGAAAGCCTCTTACTGTTTCTCCGTCCACGTCCACGTCCACGTCCGCATCCTCATCTGTGCTGAACGTGCCCTCCCTGACGAAAAATTCATCGGACTCGAACCAGGTCCCGAAATTCGCCGTGTTCAACGACTCTTTCGATGACTCGGTTGACTTGATGCAAGGAATGTCTCCGCCACGCACGTTGGCATTTGCGAGGGCACCGCGGTCCAGCGTGGGACTTGGACTTTTGCCACCACTTGGGCGGACGCCTGGAAAAGACATACTGCCCACTCTCGGGAGAACGCCAGGGAAGGAGGCGGCAGAGCGTATCAGGCGGGATCTACTGGGCGACATGCAAAGCCAATTCGGATCTGTGAACAGCGCAGCACCGAATAAGATGAGAACGCCTGCGTTTGGATACGACCCTGGTACAGTCAAGGATGACACAATGAGTACGATTCCAACCCCACCTTCGCTCTCAAGGTACACCCGGCACGCGTATCCTTCCTGGACAGATAGCAACGACACCGATACCAGTTTAGCAGCTATGATGCGTCGCGTTGGGCTTGAAATGCCGGAGTCCATATTTAAAGCTGATTCTGTTGCATCTATGTCGCGTTCGAGGGCATCTTCGCAGGCGGATGTCAGGAGCAGCACACTCGCTCCCCCGATTAGGGAGGACGAGCTGCATACACCCGAACATCAAGGATTGGATGTGTTTGAACTACATCAAGACGACCAAAGCGCGGACCAGCTGGGACCGCACCCCGGCGCCAATTCAGATTCGGATTCAGACTCGTTCAGCGACGAACCAGTTCATTCTGGCCAGCCTTCCACAGCTTTCCTAATGGCAGCATCCCGTGAACCCGGCCCGGATGATTCTTTTGGGTCATCTAACTCGAACCACTCGAGCGACTCACTGGGTGTAGATGAATTTGAAGGTGGAGACGGGGCTGCTGTGCACCCGTTTGCGCGGGCGCTCGAAGCCAGCTCCAGGGACAGGGACGATTTCGACGACAGCTTTGACTCCGAGGGTGGGTACGAGGCAGGTCAGAGTGAAGTTTCAGAGGTGACAGAAGAGACGGTGTTTGGAATTCCGCCTGTGCGACGTCAGCAGAAGGGGAAGGGGCCGGGTCAGTTGAGGTTGCTCGGAGAAGATTTGTTGCAGGATACAATCGGGATTGGGGGCCAGCTCGCCAAGGCGGGGAGAATAGAGGAGAGTCCGACGCCGTACTATGGAAGGGACGCATGAACTATGCAGCAGCGCGACTCAAAATTTACGGCTTTACTCCCCAACAGGACAGCGTAATCTCATCGCAATTGGCACGATAACACAACGGTGTTGACGATGAACGCTGACTAGTTTCTGACTGAACAGCAACTCTTCGCGGGTATCAAGTAATGAATTGAAATGATGGGCACAAATCAATGGCTAGTATATATTAGTAGTATGGCGCGGACAGTGGTTGAACTACTCGTTCATCTGAGCCTCCCTTCCGCGTCACTCTCGGGGTATGTACAGTATATACATACGAGTCTCGCAGGTGCACCTCCCTCTCACAGTATTGAGTAATGCTCTATATCACTCCTTCGTCGGACTTCTACAGCCTACTTCAAATCCCCCGAGATGCGCCACCAATCGACATCAAGATCGCCTATCATCGCACCCTCCTACGTCTCCACCCCGACAAGCAGCCCCGACTGCGCAATCACGGATCCATAGTCCCAGTAGTCCCAAAGGCAGACGCTCTCTCAAATCAGCCATCAACCTCGCTACCGCTCCCCGAGGAAGCGTCGGTCGACATGGCGTTGTTAAAGGAAGCGTATAGGACGCTCTCGGACGTGGGCTTGCGTGCGGCGTACGATGGGTTGTTGAAACGGGAAGAATATGAACGCGCGCTCTCGTGTGGGCCGAGGCCGGCGCAGGTCGTCTCACTCGATGAGTTCACCACAGGAGAGACGATTGCCGAGATAGGATCAGACACGGGCGTGGAAGCAAATTCGACGCAGGAATGGCGGTATACGTGTCGGTGTGGTGGGATATACCGTATCACGCAAGATGATTTGGAGAACGGGATACACCTCGTGGGTTGTGAGAGCTGTTCGGAGGTGGTTTGGGCTGGATACGAGGAGGTGGTGATCTCTGAGGACGAGCGTGAGGATGGGGATTGACGCGGTGATTTCCACTCTTTTCTGACTGTTGGGCTCGTTACCGATGCTAGGTGCTGGGATCGCTTACTTCTCGGCTGAATTGTGACACTGTTCAGCGTTTTCTGAAGGCTACACAACACACCTCACAATCGACTGTCGACTCACCCCCTAGAAAAGGAATGACGGGCCAAAAAGACAAGCGTATGATGTTACAACTGGATTTAATCCAACACGATGTACGCCAGTGCCCAATTACCTACCACGTAGCCCTCAATCGACTTGCATAGCATCGTCTTCCATATCTCTAGCTTCATCATCCGTAAATTCCTCGTCTCTAGGTTCATCAGGAATTGGGTTCCTTTTCACCCATGCCTTGTAAAGTGTCTCGCGAAACTCGCGTGCGATCGCCATCGAGACTAGCCATGGGATTGCGTTTCCAATTTGACGGTGCATCTGATTTCAACTGAGCCTACAAGATCCACGAACAACCACATGGAGACACCCACGGTCATGACACAGTTATCTTGAGCATAGAACACAAAGTGATCCGGGAATCCTTGTGAACGAGCGAGTTCCCGAACCGTCACAATGCGTTTGCTCTAAAACTAGGCGTCAATACGGACACCCACGCGTGACGGGTGGAGGCATATACATAAGGGTGTAATACGCGACACTGCTTTGCCGTCGGATCCACCTTTGTGACCGCGGTCGGGAACCATCCGTCTCGTTGGATGCGTCCGTAATACCCTGCAATCACTGCGTCAGGAAGGTGTCCTGTGTGTGTGTTGGCTGCTGCCTACAAAGTTTGCGGCCCGATCTACTGGCCGCCGATTGGGGGTTGTGAAACTGCCACTCCCAAAGCTCAGGTTTCAAATCTATCCGGGTGAATTCAGTCAAGGTGAACCATGCTGACAGAATATCTTACCCCGATAATTTGCATCAGCTCTGATGGGGACCTCGACGACCCTAAGTTCGTGAAACGGATTTAACACATCGTACACTTGTCAGCGCTCTGCAAGACTTGCCTCTCCACCTTTGTGGGGTCGTACGTGCGTGTGTACTGTTGGATGTCTTGCGTCGGCCGACTGCGACACCTCTGCTGAAACGATGTGCGTGGCTCGTGTTCGTACGGCACATTGGGTCCGTGAAAACCACACCATGGCTGATCTTCGCGACATTCTTTGATACGATTCTCTTCCATCTGACGTCTGTTGAGCACTTTCTTAGGGTGCTTCCTGCAAGGAGGGAAGGACTTTAAGCAATAAAACCGCCCTACACAGGAGGATTTGCCATACCAGTCAAACCTGGGTAGGTCACTGATCGCATCATGCACAGATACATAACGATGCGGCGCGACGCCAGGCAGTGTGGTTATCGGCCGAAGCGCAAGTTCCTCTGGGAACTTGATCTCTAAACCATCGGGAGGAGGAAAGTCGTGCGTAGGCTGTGGAAATGGAGGTAATTCCAGACCCCATTTGGCAGCTATGAGGAAGAACCGGACCCGTGCTTGTGGCGTTCCATAGTGCGCAGCCTGAAGGAGACCACATCGAAGCTGGTATCTATACAGCACAAGTACTGGCGTCATTGTTGCAACTAAACTAGGCAGAGGTTGGCTTACCCCATGTCGAGAAGCGCCGCGGCGACAAGTTTTAGACCACCCATCGGAATGCCCCCCTTGACTGAATACTTACTGTGCTGATGCGCACGAAGTTTGTAACGTAGGAAACCCCGAACATTTTCAAATATACAGTATTGAGGTTTAAGGAAGTCAACGAAGGAGAGAGCGGTAAGAATCAGACTGCTCGTGCTATCGTTGGCTTTCTGATACATGTTTAAAGTTGAATGGGGCTGGCTGTCGAGGGGTCAGTCAGATACGAATAGGCAATATGGACACTTACCATGGGAACCCCGCGATAAGACAGTCGATATCGCCCGGCTTCGGAGGTGGAGGTAATTCATAGCCTTCGATGGACTTGAGTGGTTCCGGGTTTTTGTTTTCATGGGTCAGAACTGCTTGCTTGAGGACGAGATTGACGCATTGGTTGTACACTTTGATATCCGCTGAAGTATTATTCCTGAGAATCAAGATCCAGACAAGTTCGACAATCCGAGATATTGACCTTACCTCAGTGTCCTTGCCGCACTTGGGGAGATCTCCACAGCATGCGTCATTTTGAAACAACCAGTCTCCTCCATGGCCAGACCAAATGAGCCTGTTCCGGCAAATGGATCAAAGATACGCAAAGGTGCCTCTTTTTCCAAGAATATTTTCATCCCGTTGAATTTTTTAAAATTTTGTTTCAAACATGGGCGACAGACGGGCAAGTCATGCCAACGCATCCGATGCCTACTAGCCCAAGACGTGACAGCGAGCGAAGGAAAACGATATTTGACGTAGAAGTGGTGGGGAGACATTGCTAGCCATGCATCCAAGTCGGGCATGTTACCTTTGACCACCACATAGCATACCCTGATGAGGTCATGGATGATGGTTGTCATCTCGTCGTCCGTCAAAAATAGATGCCTCTGAAATGCAAGGATGTGCATAATTAAGAGAGTCCCCAAGCAACTAACCTACCTCATCCTTGAGTGTTGTGTCTGGTCGACTCCCAACCCTGTCAGTACGCCCAAAGAGCCGAACGACAACCTTGACATTGTCATACGCATAGCCATGAATAAATCTGATGATCTGGCCAATATGACATGGACCCTCGTCCGCTTTGATCAAGACACAGTCATCCAAATGATACTCGACTCCATGCCACCGTATACCAAGGTGTATTTTCGCTGCCTCGGTGCCTTCATCAAACTTTTTAGCAATCTCGCATGCAGGGCAATTGTCTGGTGGCGGCTCGCGTGCAGAGGCAGCCGACGCGTCCACATTCGTAAATGTGCCTTCACGGTCATCCCACAGATACCTAGATCGCACGTTCAGAAACCAACGAACCGCGTTTATATGGATCGTACCTATAAAAGTAGTCGTGAGGGCGGATGTCTGCGGGAGACTGGTCAGGCTTGATGTAGTGTGTATTGACCTTGCCAATGATGTGTCTTAACGCCTGGGTATTACAATGATTGACCAGAAACAGTTCCTGGGAGTGACCCAGCTCTTGGAGGAACGTCTTAGAACTGTGCTCGAACCATTGAACATGAACGGTCTCATCCTGTCCGTTCAAGTGTATGATCCTAGCAAACCTGAGCGAAAATTAGATGAGACGTTGTAAGGCTACGCGACAATACCCCACCAGAAGTGATCTGCGAGAGTGCCCGTAGAAGGGAGATCGTTAGGATTTGGCGGAACGTCCTCCCCCGGATAAAACAAGATAGTATCTCCGAGCTGTCAATCTCCTATCAGCCGATGAAAAGGCAAGAGGGCCTGGGCCGTACCTCGTATTTCACTCCATCTATCAGTATATGCTTCAGCCAGCGGGATTGCCGTATTCTTTGATCCGGTCGGAACTGGATCAGTCGACGAGTTTGCGTGCGCGTCAAGAACTCCTGAAGCCGGAGGGTAAGTTCCTCTTTCGGTATTACTTCAGGCTCAGCCCGAGGCTGGGGTCCAAGAACCCGAAAATTTTCTCTAAACAATCGTAGGGCCCAATGTGAAATCCGCGGGGTCACGTGTGTTGGTATTTTTTCACGCAATACTGCTAGGTCCAGGTTCCCCTTGTATTCAACGGGCCGATCAATTTTTGACAGTTGTTTGCCTCTTTGCTCCCTCTGGCCTATAGGCTTGAATACGACAGGGGCCAAGTGAGTGAGAAGATGAAAAATAACGGTCGATGCACGGAGTTTATCTCCATCTGGGACGGTCTCCAGTGTTTTGCGTAGCTTCGGAACCTAGGAAAACACTGAATGATCGTTCCCCGGAATGAAACAAACTCACGGCATCCCACAGCTCACGCTCAGTCAGAGGTTGGCCGAAGATTACAAGACTGTTATATTCCCGGAAAAAAGCAGAAAATTCTCGTGCTGGATTATCCTCCGCGGAGGATATCACGAATCGCAATATCGTCTGCAGCCTCCAGAAGGGACGAAACTGGCTTCGATATTTCTTAGACGGCTCCAAAGCATTGAGTTCGTATATTGCATGGTCCGTTTCGACATAAAACGGGCTTTTCGCGTTAATATACGAGACGCCGTGACCCTCCTAAAGATTACATACCTGTCCGCTTCCTCGTATTTCGTATAGCACAGGAGGATGCGTGCCATGCGGACATACTGAATGTCAGCTTCTACATCGAGATCTTCTTCTTGACCCTCGTCTTCATCTACGTCGTATTTCGCGGCAACGAAACCGGCGCCGAGAATGCGGTGATCGTCACTTACACCCTCGTCAAGGACATCAAGTGAAATCATACGGTTTTCATGGCGAGCGTCGAAGAAGGCGAAACGGGAAAGGGTACGAATTCGCTTCCTGCCATCAGCTGGGGGATTCTGTTCTTCACCGAACAAGAGCAGATCTCTAGTCTCAAAGACTTCGTACGACCGTGGGTCGTATTTCCGTACTGATGAATCAAGGAGGTTAGAGGAGGAAGTATTAGAATAAAGTGATACCCTGACTAGGCTGTGGAATTGCATCGAGATTGCGGCGTTTTGCGCCCTACAGCGCCCAGGGTTAGTGTGACTGAGAGGAAGATCCAACCACGCACTCTGAGGTCCGTATCAGCAGCATCACTGCGATCCCGCTTGCGGCTAGTATCGGATGTAGTCGCTGAGTCGTCTGGGTCTTCGATACCGAAAGAAATATCAAAAGCGCTCGGTCGATTGCCGCGTCGACTTGGACGCGCCATCATCGTGGATAGTAATAGCTCTGAGTTCGCCATGTCGCCACCTAACGGATCGGATTGGCACACTCTAAGGATGACATCGCTGGATATACTATTACAAGGGCATGGGAACTAGTAGAACCGAAGCAGTACACTGGAATTTACTCTCGCTCGTAAAAAGACGGAATAGAGGTTCCCCAAGGACTGGATGGGTAAAAGGCTGGCATTACGAACCGGAGATGACGGCGGCGGAAGATGCAATGAAAACTCGAAAATACAAGGACTATGGTATGTACCACGCTTGGCCAAGAAACTGCATACGCAATGAAAGTCCGTAGCGGTTCACACGTAACGAGATTAGAGACCAACCGAATCAAAGACATCCCCTTCAGTGTAGGATCTGGAGGAGCGATGGAGCCCAGTGTTTACTTGGCTGCATCGGCGGTGGTGCTGGGCGCTTCGGGTCCTGCGAGCGCGCCTTCTGGGACACCACCAGAAGAGGTTGCTGAGTCGCCGACCTGGTGAAAATCTGGTGATCCGAAGGGTATCAGCGGAAATAACTGACCACACAGAGAGGCTGACCGAGAATCTCGCTGTACATCATAACCTTCCACGTATCTACAGGAAGGTCGGCATCGTTGAAGCTCCAATCGAATTGTTCCGCAGCGACCGGCTCATCGGTTGGATCATGATAAGGGGCGACATAGTCATGCGTGAGAGACGTGGAAGCATCTATACGTTTTCGGGGATCAAAGACCAGCATCTTCTCCAAAAGATCCAATGCTAGCGACAGATGAGCTTCGTCGCACTAGAGCACAGCCAAGACTGACTAACCATCTTTGTCAGTAGTTCTAAGCTTTTGGCTGAAAGGGACACGCTCGCGTTTGGGCAGGCTTTGGACGAATCTGAGTGTCTGGAAAAGTGTGAAAAGGCGAGAACTTGGAGGGGACGGAGAACGGACATTCTCACTGGCGATGGTTTCAATGACGTCATCCGGGGGCGTTCCCAAGAGTTCTGTGATGATTGAAAACTGGTTTACATCTACACCCTGATCAGTCGAGGCCGCATAACAAGACAAGACACGCACGGTCCTTGCCAGGGAACAGCGGCTTCCCCTCCAACATCTCCGCGAATATGCATCCAGTGCTCCAAATATCAACCGCTACATCGTACTTTTGCCATGTTAACATAATCTCAGGGGCGCGATAATATCTCGTCGAGACGTATCCTGTCATTTGCGGATCTTGGATGCGTGCCAGACCAAAGTCACATATCTACCCCCTGTCAAATATACCAGAGATGCGGCCGGCGTCAAAAACGAACCTTAAGGTCACAATTTTCGTTGACGAGGATATTACTCGGTTTCTGACAAGATAAGTTGAACCTGGGACTCCAACAGACCCAATGCCGTGACTCACCAGATCGCGGTGGACAACCCCGGCAGAGTGAACGTATTTCAGACCACGCTGTTGGCTGTGAAGAGGTCGAGAATGATCGGAGTAAACACACGCACAAGTATCTGGTACAGAAAGTATTGAATGAACTGTTTCTCCAGTGGACGCGACGTCAACAGGCGGTGCAGGTCCGTGCCAAGAAGTTCTGTGACAAAGTACCTGTATTACGATATTAGCGTAGGGGCCGGAAAGAGATGGTGGAGCTCACAAATCTTCCAGAGGGGAGATGAACACGTCACTCAGGCTGATGATCTAGCGCGTTTCATGTATGCCTCATGAGATGCGAGAAGCGATGTTGCGGGAAAACACACATTCTCGTGTTGTATATGTTTTAACAACTTGAGTTCGCGATATGTTCGTTTGCTCAGAACGGGTGTACTAAAGGGTTTCATGATCTTCTTGATCGCGACGGACGAGCCTGTTAGTTGGTCCTTGGCGGAACTAGGGAGACATGAAAAGCGGGCCGCAGATAGCAGGCAGGGGACCACAGTACCAGACGAGACCGAACGCCCCTGTCGGTGGGCTGGTGAGCGGTGAACGTGAAGATCGAGCGATGTGGCTAGCGCACCCATTCCAACTGGCTGTAGGTCGACATAACGCGTAGTGACCTTGAGAATCGATAGAAATCGTCATGGCATCCAGGGTTGGCAATACAAAGGACGCACCTCGAAAGATGTGCCGAATATGCTAAGCTTGACAAAGGACATGGTGAAGTTGGTCGATACAGAGGCTGCTCGATGGTATAAGGGAGAAAGAAGAGGCTCAGATAGATGCCATCCAAATCACGAAGGGGGCGATAATAAGGTAACCCTCAGCCTCTGTAAATTCCGGCCGGTGTGTCTGAGGTCCCCGCCAATACGCGCCGGAAAGACTGAGCGCGCAGCGGACCCATTCTCAGGCTGACTCTACTTACTCGGCCATGTCCTTTGTCCGCGCTGCCAGTTTAGCTCGCTCAGCAGTATGTTTGTACATCTCGTTCTCACCAGGCTTTATCTGAGCCTCATAGGCCAGGCTTTATTCCACGGAGACACCCGCTGCCAAAAAGTCTGCAGGCTCTAGACTCGTTTTGCCAGTCAGTGCGGCTTTGGGTGCTTACCTTTTTTACGAGTATTACTACAAAGGTGCAGCCGAGCAGGCCAAACCGAACAAGGTCTTGACCAGCCCTCTGGATCCCCAAAACTTTGTCGATATCAAGCTCAAAAGGGTCGAGCCGTATAACCATAATACCTCCAAGTAAGTCTCACCTTGGTGTCCGATCATACAAGTACCTACTCATTGGAACGACAGGTTTGTTTTTGATCTGGGGGAGGGCAAGGCTTCTCTCCTCCCGACAGCCTCATGCGTACTCCTCAAGGCAGAGGATCTCAAGGATGCCAGCGGGAAACCCATGCTCCGGCCCTATACCCCCATCTCTCCGTCGGATCTAGAAGGAGAGTTTACCTTCGTCATCAAGAAGTATGAGACTGGCAACGTCTCAAAGTATATCCACTCCATGAAGCCTGGTGATAAGCTTGCTGTTAAGGGACCTCTACCGAAATGGCCCTGGAAGAGTGATTCCTTTTCTATCCCGCGTGACAAATTCCGATATTTAACTTTACGTAGTGAACGAGTTCGATGAGGTTGGCCTGATTGGTGGAGGCTCTGGCATGTGAGTCCGCAGGCAGAGGGAGTCATCGTCCGTCTGACTGTAGCCCTCAAGCGCTCCCCTATACCAGGTTTTACAACATGCACTCGCGGATAAAGCAAACAAAACCAAGTTCAAGTTAATTTTCGCAAACGTGACCGAGGCAGATATTCTTCTCCGTGAAGAGTTTGACACCATGAAGAAGAAATACCCCAACAACTTTGATGTTGTCTACGTGCTTGACAATCCTCCTGCAAACTGGAAGGGTAATTGGATATTCTTGTGGCTTTTGTGACGATGCTTAGTGTGTCTTGGCACCAGGGCCAAGGGGGTATGTTGACGCAGCTCTCATCCAGCAACACCTCGCTCCTCCTTCTCTTGGTAATAAAGTGAAGGTCTTTGTTTGTGGTGAGCCATCTTGCCGTGGGGTGGGCGGGCTGAAGTTGATGAGTATCACAGGTCCGCCAGGCCAGGTCCTGTCTCTCGCTGGCAAGAAGGATGGCCGCAATCAAGGAGAACTGAGCGGTGTTCTGACAGATCTTGGATACACCGCAGACCAGGTTGACTCTTTGTACAAACTATATGCTCCCTTGCTGATGTTATGGCTGCTCTAGGTCTACAAATTCTGAGCGACCTGGTGTCGCAGGGAGTAACTGATATGAAAGAGGGACGGGTAGACGTAGACATAGATTACATAAGCAATGACTACGGATGCAAGGACTGACGCGTGCTTGATCAAGTTGCAATCTAACGTCGAGTTGCTCGTCCTGTTTGAGGGCTTGTGTGGGTGATCTTGACATCCAGATCGTTCTCAAGTTTTCTCAGTATCTCCTAACGTTTGCACACGATCAGTTGTGGCTCATTCCAAGTGCTGATATCACCCCGCCACAGCTTGCAGCTCTGGTTGACGTTGCGCTATGGATCATAGTGATCCGGTGGCTCGTCACCTACCATCGTCATCTCGACCTACATCATCCGCGAGTACCTCCAAGGCGCCAAGCGCAGTGCCAACCACCAGCTTCTATGCATCAAAACCACCCCCACTTCCCGCTCGAAAAAACGTCGGCTCATCCCATACAAAGGTCATCCAGCCCAGCTCACCACCTCCTGTATACGACGAGAGTCCCTTTCGTGAGCCGCAGCTCGTTGAGGAGGTGCCCATCGTCAACGAGTCTGTGCCCGGCCTCTTGCCAGCCAACGAGGTTCATGATACATGGCCCCAGGGAGATAACGCTTGGGCAGGAGCCTCTACGGAAACGTGGAATACAGACGCAACCCCTTGGGATAGCAGTGGCACTTGGGCGCAATCCTTTGGCGGGTCCTCCTTACAGGGACTTAGCATCGATGGTCGAGAAAAGTTCGAAGAGGAACATTGGTGGGACGCTTCCGTTCGCGATCTGCACAAGCGTCCAGGTCCAGGAGTATTACCACCATACCTAGCCGACCTCTTACACAATCCTGACCATTCTTTGTTCTCAGTCAGCGTCGACCCACCAGATTTTAGGTTGACCTCGTTCCAGGGGAGCGGTGATGTCGGCCCATCGTTTCAGCCACCTTCCGGGGATGACCTTAGATACTCCATACCCCATCCAAACGCGTACTATTGCAGGAAGCACAATGGTTGGGTTCTTCTCCAGTGGAAGTCTTCAACGATGATGCCCCCTTTGGCAAACACATTTGTTCCCGATCCAGAAACCCCCTTCCCAGACCTTGCGCGTCGCAGACGGACGACGTCGTGCGTCGGGGAGGGAGAGCAACCTTTCGGTCTAGTGAACTTGGCCCACCACTTCCATCGCTACGAAATGGCTGTAGATGCACTAAAACTTGATCCAGCCTTTCGTCGCTCAGAATGGGAAACATCCTTTCAGAAGAAACAACAACGCCGCAAAGTGACGTCGCTCAACCTGGATGCAATCTCGCTCGACAGACGGTCAGATGATGCTATGGACGGCTCAGTCCCCGAGGAGCCAGGTGACTTGTTAGACCTCTATGTTTGTTGCCAATGCTCGTTGTATTGCATCGTATCCGAAGTCATCCCTGGTGTAATACCCGTCAAGTATATCGAGGAATTCACACGAGAGAGATGGGATAACCCGGCTCCAGGCCGAAACCAAGAAGAATCCGTTGTTTCGGGGTTGGAAACTTTTCTAGTGTACGTTCAATCTTTCATGTTGCATGCCGAGGTACTCATAGGAGGTAGTATCGTTGAAAACAAGTTATGGAGGGGAGAAAATCGAGGCATCACAATTTCTCGTCCAGTATTCCAACGAAAGATAGGATGGACAACCGTGGTGTAAGAACAAAATTGATTGCTTCCGATCCTGCTTATGCGATCCGCGCACTTAGTCGTTGTGTTTTTGAACACTTGGGCTTCGTCATTGCCGAAACAGTCACACCGGCTGGTGTGCGAGATACTTCCATTACACCCCCTGATACAGATCCAAGCACCCTGGAGGGCTGGCAGAATGGTAGAAAGCTTCTCCGTTTCTGGGTGGAAACGGGCGCTTGGTTGCTCGATTACCAGCGCCGACACAGTATGTGTTCCACGGTATTTCTTGGCGGTTTACTGTAATTTTGTACAGGCAACGCGCTTAAACAGTACACTTGTGCAAGGGTATGGGTGAAATTAGACCCTGTCCGTGAGATGTATCAGATGGGTATAGGAGCGCATCCCGATCAGAGTATGTTCCGTCGTCTCCGCTCGAATTACGTTTTTCATCGGGATGCATAGTCCAAAGAGTGGCAAAGCTGCCTACGTTCCTCGAATATGATCTCGTCGAGCGTGCTGTGAGGGCACTGGGATTAACTCCCATGACCTATTCCCCCGGTAGGTCGATCTCCGGCATGATCAGTCCTGTGCTGAATCAATGGATTTCAGAGCTCTTGGAATTTGCGTATCTTGCGCAGTGTAGATGCGATCCCAAGCAGACATCGTATTATTTCACTCAGCTTTATGGGGTTTTTCAAGCCATCCAAGAATTTGGCGACATTCCTTCTCAGGAACTGCAAAATCTTGTTCTTAAAGAACGCACCCGGAACCGGTACACTGAAGAAGACCGTCTTGGTGCCATTAAAACACTTGGATTCGGCAAAGACAATTTGCTGCGCGTAGATTATGAGGATGATATCGACGAGGATTTCCTGGTTGGGGCTTGGAGAGATTGCATGAAGAGGGCCTGGAGGGACCCAAAGGACGGGGCACAACGACTAAGGGATGCCAACGATGCGTTCAGAATCGTGGCAGAATCGAGAGGCAGTGTGAACTTGCGGAAAATGTGGGAGGATTACACAAGGGATAGTATGGACCCAAGCCGGGCGTATACCATCCTAGAAGTCCCTCCGGACGTAGTTGATGTGATGTTGATCAGCGTGTACACGGTGCGGGTACGTACTCCCACAGCTCTTCAGCTTATCGTGCCTTCACACAACATTTATCAGCTTGATGAACAACCTCATCAGACTGACCGTATAAAGGAGGCCATGATGACGCTTGCAGAGGCCAGAGACAGCTCTCGATTGCGGACATTCCTAGAAACCGGACAAGATCGTAAGTGTCCACTGTATTAAATTACGGGAATGGTATCTCACATCACAATCAGCGGGTGAGATAGCAGCAGCAACGCGACTTGACTTCCCAAGAGGCCTCAACCAATTGGGCAACACGTGTTACCTGAACTCCCTTTTGCAGTACTTCTACACCATCAAAGAACTTCGAGACGCTGTTGCGCCATTGGCGAATACGAGCATCAAGGCTCTGGAGGACGAGAGGTACTCGGATGACGACCTCAAGAGGCATCGTGTTGGTGGACGGTTGGTGACAAGGCGCGAAATTTTACGGTCAAAGAAATGTATGTTTGATCCTGGCTTGAGAGAACAAGGTCATCTTGACAATGCATCAGTCGTCAGTCAGCTAGCCGACTTGTTTTGGAGTCTTGAACACTCCAAGGATGCATCAGTTACACCCACAATGGATCTCGCCAAGCTTGCCCTCGTAACCTCGCGGGATGAAGAAGACGAAGAAGCGGAAAGCAGAGGAACTGATTCTTCTAACGATACTGACGCTACACTTGTGGAAGATTCGCAATCGTTTGGCCGCTTTGCCGACGCGGACCCAGGCGATACCGTACTTGGAAAACGCTCTCGCGATGACAACACGATGGAAGTCGATGAGGTAGCATCACCCAAGTCACCTGTGTCTGACTCGGAAAAGAATGGGTACGTGATGGTCTCATATCCATCGTCACCTCCTAGATCGAAGTCGCCTCGTCTTGATTCGACGGGCAGTTCAAACTCGTCTTCCAAGTCCATCTCCTCAAAAGAGACGACTGTAAAGAGTTCCATGCAGCAGGGTGACGGAGACATGCTCAAAAAATCATCACCTGAGAGGAAACTCCAAGCCACGTCTGACTCCGCGATGCGATTCGGTAAGTCTTTATTTGAGTCGCTAACACAGCCTATATAGTATTTTCCAGGAAAACAGCACGATGTAGCCGAGTGCATGGATAATTGCATGTTCCAGATTGAGATCGCTCTACTAAACTTCGGCGGCTTGGATGACCCGCAAGGGAAGGATAGCCTCGTGAAAAGGTCTTTTCGTACCTGCGTTGTTCGTAAATCCATAGTGACGGTGCTTGACAGGCTCTTTTATGGCAGGCTGAGGCAACGCCTGACTCCAGATCAACGAAAGTCACGGGCATCGATCACGGAGAAACAAGATCTTTTTTCCCATCTCCCCATGAACGTCGCCGATAGCGGAATCGACATCTACGACGGTCTAAGTCGATATTTTGACGATTTAGTCGATTACGAGGGTGGGAAGGCGAGAATGGAGGTCTCACTTGTTGAGCTTCCTCCCTTGATGCAGATCCAGCTGCAGGTGCGCACGACTTATTCCCTATCTGAAGCACAGACTTCTCAGTGGTTGTAGCGAGTGCAATTCAACCGAGAAACCTTGCAACCGTACAAATCTCAAGCGTACGTGAAGTTTGGTGAGACGATTTACATGGATCGTTTCCTCGACTCGGCAGACCCGCAAAAGAAAGTGAAGTCTAAGCGCATACAAACTGCGCTGATTGCTCGGAGGGAACGCCTACGCCTGCTCACTGAACACAAGGTGTGTATGAATTCTTTGCAAATACCTCATACAGAATTCGCGGACTTCTATAGGCTGCACCATTCGATACTTGTCTTGATAGTACGCTCAACTTCGTTACTAAGCAAGAAAGTGTCGTGCTACCCCAAGTCGATGACGAGCTTGTGGCTCAATTGAATAATGAGCAGCAATTTATCAAGACGGAAATTCAAGAGATCCGCAATGAAATTGTAAGACTGAAGGAAGAGCTGGAGGACGTATGGAAGGACGAGACCACATTCGCTTATGAGCTCACTTCGGTTTTCATCCACCGAGGCTCATCGCCGTCGTTCGGGCACTACTTTTTCTACTCCCGGCATCTACCGGACAAACCGGATGAGTGGTTCAAGTACAATGATTCGAATGTCAGCGAAGTCCCGAAAAGCGAGGTACTTGCGGATACCACTGGATCGGACGCGAACCCATATCTGGTGCGTTCTGTTCACCTTCCTTGGCATGACAAAAACGTTTAATCAATATTGATTCCAGTTGGTGTTTGCCCGTAGGGGCTCCGACGTTGTACACACTGTAAAAAGAATTGCTACGCCCGGAGAAGACTCGAAGCCATGATTTACATTGGATATCCTTGATGGATGTAATCCCCCTTACATACACATTCGACTAGTTGCTGTGAACTTTAGCTTCTGGGTAGCATATGCTCTACGATGTGACGGAACTGCACTCAAGGATATCGGAGTAAATTGGTCACTGCGATCAAACAGTATGAGCAACTGACCTCATGATTGCTCTAAAGGCGGACGCTTGGATTGCAATCCACAACATGACAATGGGACTTCTTGTGACTGATCGCTATCCTTGAGCTCAAGGCTTGTTAGCAGGTTGTCAAGTGTGTCCAGGATCCCGTCCAGCCTAGCCTCTACTCCGGTAGCCACGACATCAGCACTATCCAGACGCGCCAACAGTTCTGATAATTCCGAATCATCCGTCGGCGTTGCCCCCATTTCCACAACAAGGGGATCCGAAGACGCTTCATCGAGCTCTATGTCGACGGCCTCCGTTGGAGGTGGACCATTTGACCCGACATTGCTGCTGAGATCGTCAAAGGACATGGTCAAGGTCGATAATGCGCGGAGTGTGAAATCTGGCCGAACTGCAGAACGGCATGTCGGCAAATTCTTTCACCCAATCCAAACACCGTCATGACTTCGCAAGCGGAATGCGTTCAGCGAGTGCTGGCATCATTCCCCGCGCGTCCGTTCGACCAGAAAGTACTCTACGAGAGTGTTGCGCGGGAGGTGCGCAAGTTTCAGGCCGTGTCCTCGCAAGAGAACGTGCGGAGTCGATGGGAGCTTGTGCTTAGGAAGGAGGTCTTTGCGTTGGCGGTGCGCCGTCGTCTTGTCTTGAACTGTCGGGTGGATATTGACCGGTTGATATATTTATAGGCGACGGAAGGGAAGGCTTTGAAGGAGAAGAGCACGGACTACTACAACGGCTTACAAGACCGACTCGATCTCGTCCTCACGTTCACCGAGCAAGGTTCGCGCACTCGGAGCACGCGTTGGAACACCAAGTTGACACGAAACGCGCGCAGATGCTTGTGAATCCGCGTTTCCGTTTACAGTGCTTCAAGATCTGTTGGAGATGCAGACGATCGTCTCGTGCTCTCACATCTTCTCCTGGATAGAGATGCAAGCATCACGGCTCACGCAAGGCATGGTCCCGCAAAAAGGCAAGGCTCTCATACTACTTCGAACGTTGAACGACCTCCTTCGGCGTTTGTCCAAGACGGGTTCTACAACAATGTTCTGTGGACGCATATTAACCTTTCTTAGTGGTGTTTTCCCTTTGGGCGAGAGAAGTGGCGTTAACTTGCGGGGAGAGTATGGTCCTGTATGGGAGGGAACTGTGGAAGTTGGTCATGGTGATGTCGAGATGAAAGAGGAGGAGTCTAAGCCATCAGCTCAGGGCGATAAGATGGATGTTGACGAAGAACAAGGACAGGGATCTGATGAAGCAAGGAAGCAGCCAAGGGTTGACAATGATGGTACGATTTGTCTTATTTTTGGTGTTCCCCTCGCGCCTCACCCCTCAACTTGTCAAGATTTCTACAAAACTTTTTGGTCCCTCCAACTTCCATTTTCGCGGCCACCCATCTTTGCGACCCCAGGCGCCTTTGATGATTTCAAGCAGGTTGTCGAGAGAGTCTTGCCTGTCATCAAAGAAGCCACGACGAAAGAACGTGCTATGATGGGGAATAGAGCGTCAGCGGGCCAATTGGGGCCTTCGAAACGCAAGCGCGAGGCCGGATCTGGGGATGAGACCAATACTAGCGATTATTTTTTTGCAAAATTCCTCACAAGTCCGGATCTTCTGAGTCTTGAAGTCTGTCTGGTTCATCCCTGCTGAAATCTTTGAAACTCAATTTCACGCTCTGATACATCTAGATCGCAGATACGCATTTCCGACGTCAGGTTCTATTTCAACTTCTCATCCTCCTCAACCACTTGTTATCGTTCACGAAGTCGGCAAAAGCAGCGTGGGCAACCCCGCGTAATCGGTCTCTCCAGATGGATTTTACCCTTGAACCCACGGATGCGCAATGGATTCAAGATACCATTGCCAAAGGGATCGCGGAACTACGTTCCACCGCTCCGAATGGGCCCGCTTTTGCGGATACAGTCAGCGTTATCCTTGAGCGGGAGAAAAACTGGGTGAAGTGGAAAAACGATCTTTGCGCACCATTTGACCGTGAGCCATGGTGCGTAGAGGTGGACGGGAAGAAGATTGGGCTTGAGGAAGCGACCAAAGAGTTGCGTGCAAAGAGAAGAGAGGAGCCGGAGGAATGGAAGTGGAGTCTCGGGTCCCAACCCTTGACAGAGATTTGGGAGATGGGATACAGAGACCTTTCTGATATCCAAAGCCCTTTCCAGTTGAGCTGCTGTTGATTTTCACTCAAAGGCTGGCCTTACTGACTCCGTTATACAAGGGCGGGTGAGGTCAAAGATTTCGTGAAAAAGATCAAGCAAGAAGATACCCGGATCGAGATGCGGAGGAAAACGCTGGCAAAGAATGCGGAACGAATAGCGCAAGCTCGCGCCAAAGCTGTCGTTGTACAAGCCCCACCAGCAACGGAAGCACGTACTCCGTTGCAGGAAGCATCAACAACCACCGTGGAACCCGCCAAAGTAGAGCCTTCGTCGGCTGCTCTTCAGTCTGCTCAGCCATCAGCTGGATCCCCACTACATCCTTCACTTCCCCCCAAACCAGGGACATCTGTGCCCGCAAGGGCACTCGGGGCCGAGGGTCCTTCAAACGCCCCAACTGTCGCAACCCCAGTTCCAATACCGCCAGCGCCCGCAACGACGGTTCCAGTACCATCGTCGACACCACCCCCTGCGCCACCCACAGACGAACAAACGCTGAAACTCGAAGAGGTAAGGATGGTGTTTCCACGTTCCGGCTGTCTAGCTGACACGTTTGCGTAGAACAAGCAACGGTGGTCTTGGCTGGCGTTGCGAACTGCGCGAGATCAGCACCTGCAGCATTTCGGGAAGATTGGTACAGGTGATGTCCTTCTGCTCGCACAGGAGATTGAGGCAGAGAAGGAGCGAGAACGCGAGCGAGAGAGGGAAAAAGAGAGGGCACAGAAGATGGATGAGAGTGGGACGAATGCCAATTCTTGTGGCGAGTCGACGCTCATGGGAGCTGATCTGCCCGAGGACAAAAAAGAAGAGCATACGACATATTTGAGGGGCAATATGGGTGTCCCGCAGGACGGCGAGGCGGATGTGAAGATGGAGGACCGGTGATCGGGACGCGACTGAGAGTTGACTTGTATTTCGATACAGTATTGGTCGCGTGCTTTTATTTAAGTAATGGCAATGACTCAAATTTGCCGATCTCACCATTACACTTCTCCCAACTCTGACGGCGGTCGTGTTCAGTCCGAGCAATCATGTCCACCGACCATGGTCTACGAGTGCGTCCGTCTCTGGAATGGCAAACCCACGAACTCACGACCGTTCCTGTAGCGCGTCTTGGTCACCGGCGCAGCCGGCTATATCGGTAGGCACTTTTTTGTCCCGATGACAGGTTTTCTTCGGTTCTCCCTCAGTTCGCGCGCTCACCCCGACATTAGGCTCCCATGTTGTCTTCGCCTTGCAACAAACGAGAAGATACAAGGTCATCACGATTGACAACTACGACAATTCGCTCCCTGGGGCACTAACACGTGTCGCGCAACTTGCACGAGATACCCTACCCGAGAACGCGACGGACGCGGACAAGGAGAGCACAGAGATCGATATCTTCCAGTGCGACTTGAAAAGTCCTGTGCAAGTCAGGGCTGTTTTCGAGAAGTATGGCAAAGGTGGCATCTGGGGCGTTATCCACATCGCAGTGCGTGTTCGGCTGCCTCGTGGGAGACGTGTCCTGACCCACGGTGGCGCTTGACAGGCCTACAAGGCGGTTGGCGAGTCGGTCGAGATACCTTTGACTTACTATGCCAACAATGTCTCTACGACCATCTCACTCTTGCAAATCATGTCAGATTATGATTGCACGCGGATGGTCTATTCTTCATCTGCAACCGTGTACGGGACACCTCCGACCATCCCAATTCCAGAGACAACACGTTTGAAGGCGGACAGTCCGTACGGGAAGACCAAGGTGATGTCAGAGACGATCATTGATGATTTGTGTCATGGTAGGTTATGATCTGTTTTGATATATGATGTCACGCCCATCCACTGGCGCAGCTGAGCCGCAGCGTTGGCGTGCTATCTCCCTTCGTTACTTCAAGTGAGCATGCGCCTTCCTCGGAATTGGTCCATCACTGAGCTTGGTCTAGCCCTGCTGGTGCTCATCCGTCTGGATTGATCGGAGAAGACCCTCGCGGTCGTCCTGGGAATCTCCTGCCTTTATTATCCCACATGGCGATCGGGCGAGTAAGCGATTCGACGCTCAAGGTGTTCGGAAACGACTACCCCACTCCGTAAGTTGGAACGCGGACATGTCTATGACCATCACTGACCAGCTCAGGGATGGCACATGCGTCCGAGATTACCTTCACGTGCTCGACCTGGCATCTGGACACCTACTTGCACTCGATGCACTCGCGCCGGACTCCAAAGTCTTTGATAACTGCCCCGATGGAGCTCGCTACAAGGCTTACAACCTTGGCCGGGGTTGTGGGATGAGTGTCTTCCAGATTGTCGATGCGATGAAAAAAGCTACCGGATTTGATTACAAGTATGAGATCATTGGAAGGCGGTGCGTAGGATGGCTATACCTCGCTCCTGCGGCTAATTACTACCGACGCAGACGTGGCGACGTCCCGGATCTAACCGCGGACCCAATGCTTGCTGAGAAGGAGCTTGGATTCAATGCAACTCAAACACTGGAGGTGATGTGTAGAGATCTGTGGAACTGGCAGACTAACAACCCGCAAGGGTATGCGACGGAGCGGTGATATTAGGGAGGGCGAGGGCGAGACACGTATGTGTACATAATGGACTATAATCGGAACGCTGGAGCGGGGGCTGTCAGCCTGTCCCGGGCATCGGCTATGACGATGTTCATCGTATGTAGGCATGCTTTGCCGCATGTCATCCTCGAGGACTGGCTGGGTCTAAGCAATGGGAGCATTATATAAGCAAATTTGCCTTGGCCGTTCGGGTTGTAACTTTGTACCAGTGCCATCTCCGGTTCCATCTCTATACGCTGATCTACGCTCTACACGATGGTCAGTGGTTATGGTTACGCAGAGGAGATCAAACACTGAAAGCCTCGTCTGGACAGTCCTCATCTGGCTGGGAAGTTCGCATGTCGTCCACTCATAAGGTTCCCTACTATTTCAATGTGAATACCAGCACCTCAACATGGGACCCGCCACTACCCAAAGACGATTTAAAGAAACTCCCCGGTGCACACTACCTCGAACAACCAGGGCAGATCAGGGCGAGCCACCTACTGATCAAACACAAGGAGAGCCGACGTCCGTCGAGCTGGAAGGAAGTACGTGAGGATCCGTGAGATTTCTCAGCTGTTTAACCGACTGCGTTTGGCAGTCGACGATTACTCGGTCCAAGGACGAGGCGACCGCCACCTTGCGAAAGCATCAGGCGGAGATCGACAAGGCCTCGGACAACTCAGGCGCATTCGGTGACCTGGCAAAGGTGCATTCCGATTGTTCGTCGCACGACAAGAGTGGCGACCTCGGCATGTTTGGTCGTGGTCAGATGCAAAAGCCGTTTGAAGAAGCGGCGTTCGCACTGCGCGTGGGAGAGATCAGCGACATTGTGAGCACGGATAGTGGTGTTCATCTCATCATGAGAACGGCGTAGAGTAAAGCGGCCGGTGACCATGCTCGCGCTGAGCAAGGCAGCACACAAGGAGCTAGCTGACACTGAGCGCTTGAGCGACTGGCTGCGCGTGCAGCGAGTCTAGGGGTAACCGGTGATAAATCGTTGTAGTCGACCTCGTCCCGACAGTGGCAGTGGCTGTGCACGGCCCTACCACTAGTCCCCCTACTATGTCCGCAATTATTAAAATTTTGTCTTCCTTCCCCAGCGTCGAAGTCAAGAGGTTTACCAGACCTTTCATTCCGTCGCACGCTAACCCGAACACATGGAAGCACTCTGGGAACGGAACCTCCCCGCCGTGCTGCCCACCATCTTGGTCCCAATGATCGTCGTCGTCGCGCCAATTGCCTATCTGCTGTTCTTCAACAGGCAAAAACCATTCGGTGGGTCTCAAGGGACTTTCCACACCTTTGCGCCTTGTTTGGAAGGAAGGATGGCGTCCCTGTGGTCAGATGCCCTGCCTTGAGGGCCTGAATTACACCACATTGCTGTTTGCGGCAGGGTCTGCCTCCACCTGACCCCATCGATGCATCTAATATCTGATCTTCTCAGGCCAATACACAGGTGCATCAATGACCAGTCATCCCATGTTCGACACGTCACATATTCGGGTGACGAAAATCATCGTCCATCCCATCAAGGTATCCCCCACTTGTCGCCGTCTGCGCTTGGATGATTGAGACCACCACAGAGCTGCAAAGGGACGTCGGTTCAGGAGGCAAGATATACGTTGGAGGGCCTCGAGGTGTGTCTCGACAACAGCCAACCCCAAAACATGTCTGATGCTCACCAACACGATGTCCCAGCATGACCGAAAGTGGTGTATCATTAGGCAAGACAATCGTGTTGTTGTGACAGCTCGGCAAGTGAGCAAGGTATGTCCTCGTCTGTAAATGATCCTTGCCTATTTAACCTCGGCCTCGTGGCCTGACAGCTGGTGTTGGTTCACCCCCGTATCACCACGGACCCTGAAGGTGGTCGTCTTCAGGTCACTTTTCCAGAGAGTTCAGGCTGTGAGGCATTCTCCGTTCCCCTTAATCCGAGCGAAGACACTTTTCGGGAGTGGAAAAGGTAAGGTATCCTGATCGATGGCATCTAGCCCCGCTGAACATATCAATATTAGTATCGATGTCGAGCTTTGGGGTCAAAAAGACATTCAAGGGTATATCTGCGAAACCACTGGAGGTCGATCACCGTCGACTATTTTGTCAGAGTATATCGGATACCCTGTTCATCTGGTGATGAAGGGTCCACGTGTCCGGCACTGCAGGCCCACTCTGAATTTTCCGGAGCTGGATGCTCCTTCATATTTCCAGGACGGATACCCGCTTCTATTGGTGTCCGAAGAGACTGTCGGGGCAGTCCAGGAACGAACCAGAGCCATGGTGGGCACACAGGGGGTAGGGGACAAGTGGGCTGAGGGAGAATTGGAGGTTGAACGGTGCGTGAAAACGTGGCCTGCGATGCGTGTTTGGATGGGTGGCCTTGGCATTGACGATGTTGTGTTGTAGATTCCGGCCTAATATAGTTTTCAAAGGGGCTGGTATACCCTTTGCTGAAGATGTGATGACCGAGCTCAGCATTTCGTCTGATAAGGAAGCGGTCGATGGAATGGCAGGAATCATCCGTCTTGTGTCCAAATGCACCCGGTGTCTGGTGCGAGCTTGCGTTTGTCCGAAATCAACCATGATTGACTGTCACTCTCACAGTTGCCGAATGTCGACCCAGCAAGTGGCATGCGAGACAATGCTGTCCCGTACAAGGTTATTATGAAGTTTCGGCAGGGGCTGGACCCGGCGAACGCGAGTGCGCCATGTGTGGGGTGCAACGGGGTTCCTGTGGGGGGTGGCGTTGTGCGAGTGGGTGATTGGGTGCATGTGCGAAAGATGGGGATTGTTTGAGTTCAGACTGAGATATAGAACCACCGCAGCAATAGAGATGCGTTGACTTTACCGCATCAATAGCACGCCACATGAGCGCTGAGGGACAGGGTGGGCGCGACAGGCGATGATTTCCTTTTTCGTCGCCGGATGAACGGATCGCGCAGGGGTGGGCGGAACCATCCATCTCCCCTCCGTCCCTCCCTCCACCTCCCCCGCCCTCCCATCCGTCTCACAGGCGGGCCCACCCCCACGCCCTCAAGGATGGCCATCGGAAAGTGGATATCCTTCACCCAGTCCGTCGCCGCCGTCCCAACCACCTCACTCCCAAAACCAATCCAAATACCGTGCCCCGCAGACGGGAAGCAGTTTGGACTCGAAAATGTACGTAGACCCCTCCGTCCTTCCCCCTCCGTCTGATCCCTCTTGCGTAGTTTGGCAACACTTGGTACGTCTCCCTTGACTCCCATGCACTAATCCCCGCACACATCCTTGTCCCATCTTTCTAGCTACGCCAATTCCGTGCTCCAGGCCCTCTACTTCTGCAGCCCCTTCCGAGAGCTCGTCACTCACTATCCCGACCCATACCCATCTCTCCCGACCCCCTCCTCGTCGCACTTTGCGCCCAGCCACCCTCCCACATCTCCGGCGACCACTGCGCGCCGCAAACCGGATCGAAAGTCTACCCAAGATTCCCCACCACAGAACACCGTACCGCATCCACCCGCCCCCCCCGTCATCTCCGCTCCGCGTACCCTCTTCTCCACTCTCCGCGCCTTGTATAAGCATGTATCCCAAAACCCCGCAGACAAGGGCACCATCGCTCCCCGTGCATTTATAGAAAAACTCAGAGAGTTGAACGAAGGTTTCAGAAATACGATGCATCATGATGCTCATGAGTTTCTTAATTATCTATTGAACCGCATAGTCGAAGACATCGAAGCAGAGCGAAGACAGCGGCTGGCTTCGGGCGACGACCGTACGTCCAAGCTCTTCGTCCCCATGTTACGTTGACCCCATTCCCAGTGCCTCGCTCCATGGTATCTTCTTCCACCGCTTCTCATCCCCCAGTCATGACCGCCAGCGCATCCACCTCGAGCACGCCGTCGCCGGGCGCGACTTTCATACATCAAATATTCGAAGGCACATTGACCAGTGAAACACGTTGTCTCACGTGCGAGAACGTCCGTTCCACATTACACTCATATTTCACACTGCCTCACCACTCCATCCCAGGCCTCATCTCGCGACGAATCATTCCTTGACCTCTCAATAGATATCGAGCAGAATTCCAGCGTTACTGCTTGTCTTCGGCAGTTCAGTGCAAGTGAAATGCTCTGCCAAAAGGAAAAGTTCTTTTGTGATGCTTGCTGCGACCTGCAGGAAGCTGAAAGAAGGTGTGTGACAAAGACGGCGCTCGTGCTGCGCGTTGCTGACAACTCACACAGAATGAAAATAAAGCGGTTACCCAACGTCCTCGCCCTTCATTTGAAACGATTTAAATATCAGGAGGATGTCCAGAAATACATCAAACTCACATACCGCGTCGCATTTCCCTTTGAGCTCCGTTTGTTCAACACCGTGGACGATATTCCAAATCCGGATCGACTCTATGAACTCTTCGCCATAGTAGTGCATATTGGAAAGTGCGTAGTCAGCTGTTCCTGCCACACCCCATCCCCTTTCTGACATTGCACCCCTGACGTGGTCAGCGGCCCGAATCACGGCCACTATGTCAGTATTATCAAGACCATGGGCAACTGGCTCATCTTTGATGACGATACCGTTGACTCAATCAAAGAGTGCGACATCCCAAAATACTTTGGGGACTCAAATTCGGGGTCTGCCTATGTGCTATACTACCAGGCTGTAGACATTGACCTTACAGCGCTCGGGCTCCGGCAATCCAGCCCTGAACCCGTGATGCAGGCTGTGCCACAATTAGAGTCGCCACGGGATTCACAGTTGACTGATTCATCACTAGCCGCGGCGCGGTCATGTCCGCCACTACCACCCGGTCTTGCCGATGATCTGTCAAGCTCTACCCCTGGGTCCGACCCTCTCCCACAGTCGGTGATGCCATCAAAATCACCACGCAAGATGTCGTCACAGTTTTTGAAGGTTTCCCTTGGCCGTTCGGCTGCGGTTGGACACGGACCCTCGCGCAATGGCGCTGCTCCCCGCTTGTCACAACCCGTCCTAGATGACCCCGCCAAGCCAAGCTTGCCCCCAATAACTACCCTTCCAAAAGAGGTCCCTGGATCTTTGGATAGCCACCCGGCTGGTGCTGTCAATGGCAAAGAGAGGGATTCTGATAAAGGCATGATGAGCTGGCTTCGGCGCCGGTCGTTCAAAAGCATCAAGTCTCGGCCAAGTTCAGAGGTAAATGGCGATGTACCCCCGTTGCCTCAGGGTGCCCTCGCATCGCCGAACTCGCCTGTACGGGATCAGTCCACCAGTTCGTCTTCGAACAGTTCGAGAGATTCTCGCCGCCCACTCGATTCACCGGCTCCGGTTCATCCCCCCCGCGTCTCTTCACATCCCAACGGCAAACTACCTCCATCCTCAAGGACAGCCAATGGGTCGCCTTCAAGGCACTCGTCAGTTTTCGCCAACCCCGATACCGCTCCCACGGCTCCATCCTCCGGCCGAAGCTCGCAGCCGCGGCCTCTGGCTCTGGCTCCTATACCTCCATCTCCGCAAACGCCCAACGTCGAAACACCACCGAATTCCCCGCATCCAAGCACAGGCTTAGTCCACAATCGCACGCCAAGACGACATGCCACGACCTTGTCCAATTCCCAGGTTCCCTCTCCCAAGTCGCCTGGCCGTCCTGCAACTTCTGCTGGTCCCTCTACAAGAGCCCCCCGACTGCCCTTGGGTTTGCCATCAAACGGCAACCTGCGGGTGCCTGGATTGAATGATGCGACGAGCAAATCAGATTCGAAGACTGATATCCCCGTCAGAAGGCCGAAGTCGGCCCACGCCTCCTATGGCGTCGCGTTATCGCCGCCTGCCCCTCCCATCCCACCACCACCTTTGCCTGTGAAGCCCACCGGTGGCGGCAGAAGGCAAGCGGCGCGGAAGCTCAGTTTTAGCGCGCCGATGCTCGGGTTCGGGAAGCGGGATAAGGACAAGCACTAACGCGTGTAGGCGCCGACTTGACTCGCGCCTCGCCGTCGCCATGGCCGTGGCTCCTGCTGGACACGTCCATCCCGCTCAGCGAGTCGTCCATCCTTGGTGCTCTTGGTTTGTTCCGACCCATCGATAGCGGAAAGGGTGACCTCGTCTTGGTCATCGTTATTCCCCTTTGACTTTTCCCCGCCCCGGGTGCAGGACGCTTTCCACTCTTTTTTTCATCAGTTTTGCATATATATATAGTCTTTTTTTTCTGCAAGATGAAATGGCTTCTTAAAGGCATTGGAACGATATTCCCCTCACTTTCATACATACCTCAGAGACTCGTAATGGGTTTGACTCACGATGTTGTAAGGTACGCCCGCTTTTAAGCACTAGATTAAGTACATGGCCAAGTCGGGAAACATCAGCACACATGAGGGAATCAGCGGATACATATGGATGAAAGATCACAGCAACTGAGCATCGAGGGAGGCAACGTGAAAGCAAGAAAAAATAACCGGTACCTATATATACACGTAGCTATGATAATCACAAGTCGAGCATGCGTACATCCGCAAGAGGAAGCGGCCGGCGCTGTCCATCGGGCGCTTGATGAAGACAAACAGTCATGAGAACGCCCCTCACGGGACGAAAACGGTGAGCGTACCTTGAACAGGGGCCTTGGCAAAATCGATGACGTGGAGACAGGCATCGTCGGGTTTGACGTAAAAGACGCGTCCGGTACTTTCGTCCCACGCAATTGCTTTCACCCCTGACCTTAGGTCCGTACGGAGATCTGGCGACAGGTTGAATCTACACATGACGTTTTCCCGAGTGTGCACCCCCGAGCGCATGACGTTCTGAAACAGGGCTTGTCTTGCCACAGTATACCCCACCGTCCCATCACTGATCGAAAAATGGCTGTAAAAACCACGAATGGAAAGTCGCTCGCTGATGTCCTCCGTTCTCGTGACGTACACAAGCGAGCGCTGGTTTCCGGCAAGCACGAATCCACGACAGTGGCCCCGCTCCTTTTCATGTTCCCATGTGACCACGTGGTGATTACCTGCGACGAGGTTCCCTAGCCAATAGTGTGGCGTCCATAGCATGCTTTTGGGCAAGAAAGGTCGGGGGGTGGGATTGATTATCAGTTCGTGGAATCGGGTTCCCCCCTCGGTGCGGAAGAAGACGGTGATGGGTGGATGTTCGGCGCCGTCTGCTGGGTTGGCGCACGGCACGCTTTCATGGTCGCTTGGATCTGTGACTTGGATGCCCTCGACGTCGTCTGCGCGGAAGCTCATGGTCTGTTCTGCAAACGTACTTTCCATTTCGTTGTCCCCGAAATCTGGAATGTTGAACATGCCGAGCGTGATGAGGTCTTGGGAAACCGGCGGCGGGCCAGCGTGGTCCACGCTGGGTACTGCCGGGAGTTTGACTGCGCGGAGCACAAGTACTTGGCCTTGGTGAGGCAATACACGCATGCTGCATATGCTATGGCGCTGCGCCGACAGTCGATGAGCACATGACTGGCCTTGAAGCAATTGCACCGCATTGACTCACATGCGAAGAATAGGGCTCCTCGCGGGCGCAGCAGAGTGTGGAGAGCATACCAACTCCAGTCAGCTCCTTGAAAACGACCGTTTCATGGTTTTTAACGACTGCCACCGTCGGGACACCCTCGATAACAGCTAGATCGATCGCTCCGAGTTCCGTGGCGCTCCGCAGAACGCATAGGAGACGGAACGGTGGGGGCTGCGACGCGGCAAAATGGAAGAAAGCGGCAGAACCGGGGGCAAGGCGAGGGTCCGACAAAGTGTCGAGAGTGTCGAGGGAGATATGTATGCACGTGCAGGCATACTGGAGGGGAACCGGAGGATCGATCGGTTTTCTCGGATTTTCTAGGATGGGGTTATATATTGACGGGTCCACCCTGCGATTCCAGTAAGGTAGATAACCTCACTGCCACGAACCGACCAGACTTACCCAGAATTGCTGCAACGGGAAGACATTTTGCGACGTATGTACGCAATGACTATACTGGGTGTTCCATCAATGTCCATGTACTTTGCTTTCAGATTGTACGCTTTCCGCTTGACCGGCGTCTCCGCCAACGGAACGACTCCGCCAATGCGGTGATCAAGGGCAAATACGATTAAAGAATAATGAGTCTTGGCCATGTTGCACGCAGAGGCAACCATGTACTTTCCTCCGGGGAGGATGACCATCGACTGAACGAGACGATGGAGATGGAAAGAATCACGAGACAAGGGATATGGGTTGGGTGACAGCCAATTCTTTTGCAGCGATATCGCCCTCGTGACCAACCTTTCCGCTTCGAAAGACGTCAGGTATCGAAGCGAATGGCGATGCGAGGGCGGCCGCTGGGGGGCATTGGACCCAATCCGTTTGAGGAAGTTCTTCCAGATGATGCCTTGGTGGGTGAGGTTGTAGTACAGCTTGCTAACCTGTCGTGCGTGAGGCGCGTGCGCGCGCGATGAATCCGGAAAGACGAAAAACGTACTCTTCGTAGAGAGAGGATGTCCTCGAGATCCAGATGGCCGAAAACTTGCATGAGAATGTCGTCCGAGAGCGCGTTCAAGCATGGAAGCTTCTCCGGTTGAGATATACGCGTCTCCCACGACTGCCCTGCACGTCCGGCGCGCTGCGAGACACATGTCGAAAAAGCGAACCGCTGAGGCCACAAACTTGAAGCCATCGAACGCGACGAGAGAAAAACAAGAAAGTATGGAGTCACTCCAGCCGACGATCTATGAAAGAGGTACTTACATATAAAAACGAGCCTGTTGATCACTGGAGTCGACCTTGTTTTTCGCAGGAGCCCGAACGTTGCCTCGGGATCATGACGACGATGTCAGATGCGAATACAACGATCCTTGTTTGTCGTCGAACGTAAACACAACACTTGCCTTGTATGGGTCCGCGCGGGCCCTGTTGGCGCCGAAGCGGTGCACTGGTGGTGTCAATGAATTCAGGCGTACTTCTGTACAACCACAGTAAACTACTTCAACAGTTGTCGAAAAACTTGTATCAGACTTTCTCCTTTCGAACCTACTGGTCGACCTTTATCACCAACTTCCCAGCCGTCTGTCCACCCTTCAGGTCTATATGTGCTTGCCTCTCGCCTTCCGCGGTGAAAGGGTACTCATTGTAGACAGTTTCCCTCAATGCTCCACTCTCTACAAGGCTCCAAAGCTTGTTCGAGTAGTATGACGCCTCGCTCACGGTGTGTACGTAGTTCCCCAATCTAAAACAGATCGCAAACGAGAAGGAGGCAAGAGCAAGATGTTCGCGTACGTTGGTCTCACAAGCTTCAAGTTCTTCTGAGAGAGCTTCAACGGTGGGAAAGGTGGGACAGGACCGGATGCATTGCCCACGGAGACGAGGGTGCCCTTTCTCCTCAGCATCTCAAAGTTCGAGTCGAAGCTGTGAGAAGGTCAGCGACGAAAGATGGTGCCAACATGCAGGACTCACGTATCTTTACCCACACCATCGAAGACGGCGTGCACACCTTCTCCGTTGGTTATCTCCAGGACTCTCTGGACAGTATTTTCCTTTTTGTAGATGATAACGTGGTCAGCGCCCTGCTGTCTGGCGATTGCCGCCTTCTCATCGGTGGAAGTGGTCCCAATGACAGTAGCACCGCGAGACTTGGCGACTTGGCACAGGAGGAGGCCCAGACCACCGGCAACCGTGTGAATCAGAACAATGTCACCCTTTTGGACGTCATATGCTTCCTCCATGAAGCTTATGGTGGTAAGACCCTGAAGAAGGAGCGAAACTGCGGTAAGAGTGGACACGGTGCCGGGAACAGGAGACACGCTCTTCCAAGGGACGGAGATGTATTCTGCATGCGCACCCGGGGTCTCCTACACGTCAGTCCAGTCAGATTTACATGACGGGACTTGGATGGGACTCACCACAGCGACACGGCAGCCCTCCTTGTATCCACGTTTCTGGTACTCGGGATCGTTGAGCACGGCGGTGTCGGTGGGCAAGCCAACGATCACTCCAGCTGCCTCTCTGCCAAGGACAAAGGGGAATTCAGAGACGGGATACAGGCCTTCCCTGCGTGACCAGCGAGGTTAGGTCCAGCCGAGATAGGGGGAGGAGATCTTGCCTAAAGTAAGTGTCGATGAAGTTGACACCAAAGTATTCAGCCTTGTTCCTCTGGTCAGTCGAAGCCCCGGAGCCGATTGACGAAGGATGTCACCTTTACGACGATATGCCCAGGCTCGACCTTTGGGAAGGGTATCTCCGTTTTTTCTATTACTTCGGGGCCGCCATTCTTGGCGATGGTGATGGCGTGGATCTTGGAAGGGAATGTCATTGCGGTTGAAGTTGATGAGAGCGGAGGGACAGTCTTGACGATGACAGGGGCTCTATCAAGTATCAGTTTCTCACAGGAGAGCCGAGATGGGAGCAACATCTATAATTCACGCGGGATGAAAGTTGAAGCAGACTATCAAGATATCACCTCTTGTACCGACACGACACTGCAGCAGTGGGAAGTAGTACCGCGGGTCATGGTATACATACAGCGTCACTTATCCCGTAAAGCTTGCTCCAGTATCTGATATATCAGCGCTAGTTGTTCACTTCTCTGCACCATCTCCGGCCGCTGCTCCCGCAAGGCGTCGATTTCCTGAGCAACGGGGTCGAGCTGCGACAACGGGCCCAGTAGCGATGAACTGGTAGGGGCTGGACCAGAGCTGTCGAACGCAGTCGATGAACTTGTATCAAGAAGGTTGTGGAAGCGGAGCAGCGATGACAGTGCGATAAATGTTCCCGTCCTCCCCACCCCCGCAGAGCAGTTGACCATGATGGGTGGGTCCCCTGTACCAGTACATGGGTCTTTGTTGACTTGATCTACCAGTCGCAGGAACCTCAACAAACTAGCTTGATCCTCCTCCTCCGGGATCCCGTGGTCTGGCCATACAGCATACAGCATGTGGGTGAACGTAAAGGGTTCTGCTGGATTCTCGCCTTGGGGAACAAAGGACAACTTGCTCTGGATGCAGTTGGCGGCTTTGATGGCAGTCTGCTCCTGCAAAGTCATGACGAATGGCCGAGCCCTGATCCCCGGCTCTGGTGAGATTGTCACTGACTCCCCAACAGTGAGGGGGATGTACGGATAAGCTTTGATTCGACCGTTTTCGTAGTTGAGCGTTAGTTGCACGACGGTGCGCACCCGACTCCCCTGTGGAAGCGGTATGTTCAGTGATGCCCCTATGGGCTGGGTGATGGCGCTCAGAAACACATGCACAGTGTCTCGCAGGGGCGCTTGCGTGGCGATCCACCATTTCCGTCCATGCAGCTCCCTCACCCAGCTCCCGTTGAAGTATCTCCCCTTTCCTTCCCCACAACCCAAGCAGGCCGTCTCGGAAATGCCCACTACGACGCGGGTGCGATCGTAAGGTTCGATATTCGCATAGCGATTACCCCATCGGTTTATGGGATTGCGACCGATGGAAACAGAATAATATTTGGAACGGTCCGCATTCTCTAGCTGCGATGGCGTGAACTTGGAAGACAAGAGCCTGTGCGATAGGAGTGCGCTGGAGTTGATGGGAGGCGCGTTGCGATAGCCAGAACGCTCTTTCTCCCGTTTGGACAACTCGGCAATGACGGCACGCTGGTAGTCACCTTCATGGGCTTGAATGAGCCACGAGGGGATCGTATTGCCCCGAGTGGATAGCATTCCGGTCTGTGCGTCGTGGTCAGTGTAGGTGGCGTATCTCCCATCTTATAAGCAGGTCATCTCATTTCAGTTCCCACGTACTGATCGCACAGCACACCAAATAGAATCGAGTCGCATCCCGTGAAGGCCACAGACGGCGATGTCGAACACTTACAAGCCGCTCATAACCTCGGACACGAAGATCAAGTCAGTTTCGTCTTGCTGGAGCGGGTTCGCCGTTTGATATTTCAAGCTACTAGAGTCAGCTCGGTACTAGACAAGACAGTCAGTAAGAGGCACCTAACGGACGGCAACCCAGAGACATGCTGGACGTCTCGGCAGGTGTGATACAGCTTGAGATGAGGGGCCGCGACGGACTGACGAGCCGGTCAGGGTCTCCCGCAGTTCATCCAACTTGTATTCTCGGAGGCTGTATTGCCGCGAAGAATTGCGTTGACTTTTCAGGGAGGGTTCGTCGGCATCCAATGTGCGGTAGAAGTTTCCGTATCTTCTGAAGAACCAGTGTGGACAACATGGACCCATATTCATCCAAAAGACGTCAACAGACGACAGATATTCGAGCTACCCGGGGAGGGGAAGGATATCGAGTGCATGCGGCTTGTCTTTGAGAGGAGCTCAGACTTTTTCGGTAGGGTCACGATTTACGAGCTCGGTGTCGAAGGCGTCGTATGAGATCAAGGTTAGACATTGAACATCTGCCTCAGGGTGAACCGGCATGTTCATGCCATCACCTATAGTGCACACGTGACTTGATCACCCTCACTCCAAACATGCAATCAACCAACTCCATTTCGTGACAGTACAGTACATGCAATAAGTTACAATTGCCAAAAAGCCGGGTTCACCTTCCTCGTCGCCTCAGGGTGGACTGGCGCCCACAGTCGGTTTGCTGGGTGCGGGGTGGTCCACTGCGGGTGGCGTGGGCACGGAGCCAAGCACGGCAGAAAGCACGGACTGTACTGGGACTGGGAGGGCCGTGCTTTGTGCATCGATGATGCTGAATACGTCCGAGAGAACCGACAAAGGGACCCCCAACGGTAGCTGTCTGCGCATCCGGCTCTGTGGCGTCGACGATGCTTGCGAGGCGCTCGGTGACGTGGTGGACACGCTACTGAGGGTGCTCGTGCTTGTCGTAGCGGCTGAAGAAACACGGCTGGTCGTCGTCGGGACAGGTGTCGGCAGGAGCGTCAAGAATGTCAGACTGGCGGAAGCTTGGCGGATCGCGAGCCAGTCCGGGCGGTCAGGGACAACCGCTGGGGCACCGTGGACGCCGGGTGGGAGCGAGTGGGCGAATGCGAGAAGAGCAAGGGAGACAAGGGCGAATTGCATGGTAAAGATGCACTTGGTCGGGACAGGACGCAAGTAGGAGTAGGCTGATTGTTTTTTGATAGCTATGGACGGATGAAGAGGAGGAGGGAGAGGGAGAGAAGAAGGAGGGGGTGAGGGAGAGAGGGAGAGAGCACCCGTTTTTATAGACGGGGGCGGCTGACTTCGGCGATGTGGATTGCAACTGGATGCCAACAGCGTCTAGAATGGACCCCGTCTGCGTTCCATCTCCCACATTTCTTCCCTGAACGGCCGATATCCCGTCTGGTCACCGCCCACGGGCTGGACGAGGAGCCGCCAAAACTCGGTGAGCGACTGGCCCATGCATGAGGACAGCAGGCACCATCCCAGACTAGCGACACTAGGAAATGTCGGTCAGTCGCAAAGAGCATGAGCGAAATACATACATGAGCACGACGAACAGCACCAGCAGCACGGCGAGCGACGGGTCCATTCCTTGTGATGCCATGTGAGCTCAGCGCTCCAAGCTTGGCCCGTGTGAGAAGGTCAGTGATCAGAGGACGCCATCTCTCCATCCGACCACCATGGCCCAGTCTACGTCCGCCTCTCCAGACGTGCGTCCTTTCCCCCGTCCGGACTGCACACCCAAAACCCTTTCGCACAGCACCGGGCGACTGGAAATGACATAGAAAGGATACCACGAAGGGCGCCCGAAGAGTCTCTTTCGGACCCCTACATGTTCCGTGGTGCCCTCAAAACCGACGACGAACTTTTCCAGCTGCGTCGTCGTCGCAAGCACGGCAAGTCTCTCGAGCTGTACCACCGAAAACAAAACGACGTGCGAGCCCACCAAACCATTCCTTGGTCCGCGCCATTCACTCTCTTGTCTCTGCAGCTCATCCATTCACTCCTCAAGCCAATGGACGACCACACCAAAGAAGCCAAGGATGTCGAGGACGCTTCTCGCCTCCCAGTACGCTTTCTTCCCTCTGCCGTGCGTTATCTTATCATTTAAATCTAGATCAAAATCGCTATCTGGGCAAGTCTCGTCGCAAATTTCTGCCTTTGCATTCTTCAGCGTGCGTCTTGCCGTTGCTCCATCTCTCTTCCACCCTGGATGATCGCCCCGTAGTCTACGCCGCTGTGACCTCCATCTCACTCTCCTTGATTGCCACTGCGATCGATGCCTGTTTCGACTTTGGCAGCAACCTCTTTCTCTATCTTATACACAGGCAAGCAGAGAGGATGGATGTCAATAAATGGCCGGTAGGCGGTGCTCGTTTGGAGACAATCGGAAACATCGTCTACGGTAAGACTTTTATTGGACTCTTCGAGTCACCTGCCCTCACTCTTGACCCAAGGTTCCCTGTTCGTCGATTTCACCACCACACCTACCCCTTAGGCTAACATCTACACAGAATGTCTGCGGTCAACCTTGTTGTCGTTGTCGAGTCCGTTCAGGCATTAATGTCACGCTCGAGTAGTAACTCTCTTCACCTTTCCGCCGTGCTAGCCGTCGCGGCTGCCCTGGGTAATTAGAGAGAGTAATCCTGGCTCGCACCGAAACTGACTGGAATCACCCACCAGGCGTCAAGACTCTCCTCTTCCTCTACTGTCATAGCCTTCGTTCCAAGTCTAGCCAGGTACATGTCCTTTGGGAGGATCACCGAAATGACATATTCGTCAATGGCTTCGGTATGCTATTTTGTTCGCCGGACTCGTCATATTCCGACCACACACTAGGTATCCTCATGTCTGCTGGTGGCAGCCGATTGCTATGGTGGTTGGACCCTGTTGGCGGCCTTCTGGTAGGCGTTCGTCAATATGAGCTTGTATCCGGCTGAGGAGTCTTCCCAGATTGCTGTCGGTGTCATTATCTCATGGGGGCACACAACTTACGAACAATTTGGCCTCCTGGCGGGAAGATCGGCCCCGAAGGAATTTATTCAGCTTGTCATTTACAAGGCCATGACGTTTAGCGCAGACATAGACAAGATCGATACCGTCCGTGCCTACCATAGTGGCCCGGTACGCCCCTTTTTCGGGATGATCTCTCCAGTTCCATAATTCCGCTTTGGCAGGAATATTTCGTCGAAGTCGACATAGTCATGAATGCCTCAACCCCCCTCTGGAAGGCACACGATATTTCTCAGCAGCTGCAAGATAAGCTCGAAGACCTGCCACATGTCGAACGAGCATTTGTCCACGTCGATCATGAGACTACACACACGCCTGTATGTCTGCCTCCTCTCCGTTCCTGATGATTCTCACAACGGCACTTCAGGAACATCGCAAAAACGTATAACGTGTGGTGGTAGATCATGTCTTTTAGGTCCTTCGTGTGCCATTTGACACTGCTGGACTGGGACACTCCTAAACGAAAGATGATTCGTGATACCTGGCAAACTATTGGCCCATACCCACGACAAGTATCTGGCGTCAGGTCGACATGCTATTGAAATTGCGGATTGCTGACAGCCTTGTGACATTCTGATGTGCCCAGTAGTACCATTTTTAACTCGAAGCTAGGTTAGCGGGTCGTTTAGCATGAGTGTATGTCCGATACGGACTGTCGTTTAGGTACTAGACTAGGTATCGAGTCCAGTTCATTGAGCCGATCGCCCAGCCTGTAGTCATCGGTAGCGAAAAGAAAGGATCCTTGTCCACTGAGTGCTGGGCGGCTGACGACTTGAAAATGACAAAACAAGCAAGTGTACGACGACAGGCTGTATTGACTGGCCAGCCCAAGTCCATCGGCTACCTCAGCCTCTCTTTCTTCTCTTCCTCGACATCGAGCATCCCCCTCCCTTGCGATTATCGCTATACCCCTCACGTTTTCCAACCGAACGTGATTTACCACGCGACTCGAGACACATTTCACCTCCCTTTGAGCCACACTATATCATGGTAAGGTGAACTTTGCGATCTCAGCGTCCATGCATGTCTCACCAGATCCTTCCAGGATACCGGACACCAAGACCCAGAAGAGTTCTACGTGAAACAAGACAGGATCGGTATAATCCCATCATCCCTTCCAATGGCAGACAACTCATATGCACTGTAGGAAAGGGTTCTTTCGGAGAGGTTTTCAAAGGGTGCGTCTTCGCATTCTTCCTCCTTTCCCTTCCCATCAAACCCTTCCTATCAGGTATGACAAGAGGACCCAGAAAACCGTCGCCATCAAGATTATTGACCTCGAGAGCGCGGAAGATGAGATAGAGGATATTCAACAGGAGATACAAATCCTTTCGCAGCTGGACTCTCCCCACGTAACCAAGTTCGTTCGATCATGTTTGTGTCGCCTGTGTGTGGATTGGATGAGATTGACATACGACACTTCTTGATGCAAGATACCATGGTTCTTTCCTCAAGGGATCCAACCTCTGGATAGTCATGGAGTATGTTTCCACTGCATTCGTGTCATGTCCTCGCTCACGTGTGTACACAGGTATTGTTCAGGTGGCTCATGCTCCGATCTGGTACGATCATCGCCTAAATGAAAGCTTGGCTTACTGAGTAGGCGACTAGATGAAACCTGGCGTATTCAGAGAAGAGTACATCGCTATCATCGTCCGCGAGCTTCTTCGCGGACTGGATTACCTTCATACGGAAGGAAAGCTTCACCGTGACATCAAAGGTACTTTACAATCCAAACTCCAAATGCCGTGTCAAAGAACTTTTTTGGATATAGCTGCCAACATTCTCCTGTCTGCGACGGGAGACGTCAAGCTAGCAGACTTTGGTGTCTCAGGACAGCTTTCTGGAACCCTGTCCGCCAAGAAGAATACCTTTGTGGGTACGCCATACTGGATGTCGCCCGAAGTGATCAAACAGAGTGGATACGATCACAAAGCTGACATTTGGAGCCTTGGAATCACCGCCATCGAGCTTGCAAAGGGCGAGCCACCATACGCAGAGCTGCACCCCATGAAGGTGCGTGATGATGGCCCTTCGACGAATGGCACCCTGAGCGTCGTTTCCAGGTTCTTTTCCTCATTCCAAAGAACCCTCCACCCCAGCTGGAGAACCATTTTTCCAAACCATTTAAAGATTTCGTAGCTTATTGTCTACAACGGGATCCGCGCGATGTACGAGTCATATCATCTTCCATTTGCCCTATTTTATCTTGTAACTCGGGGTCGTTCAACAGCGTCCAACAGCCCGCGAACTCCTCAAGCACAAGTTTGTACGGATGGCCAAGAAGACGAGTTACCTCACGGAACTGATCGAACGTCACGAACGGTGGAAGTCCGAGGGAGGAGAGCGACTGGAAGAAGAAGATCAAACCGTGGTCCAGGATCTGTACGCAATGTTCGAATTCCAAAACTCATCTCTGACGTTTTATTGTATGTGTAATATAGGGCCGCAGGTGGCGATCCCGAGGACTTGTGGGACTTTGGAACAGTCCGGCACGCTGGGCGAACGATCGGGCGTGCTAACAACTCGATCAAGGTCTCAGGACCGCCTTTGACATGGGAGATGAACGGCTCGGGGCGCGCAGACATTTCCACGTCCACGTCCACTTCCTCGACCAAACGGACCTCGAGCTCGTTGACCAAGGTTGACCTTCCCTTCCTTCCATCATCACCCAAATCTCCTCGAACTCCGAGCATGTACGAACAGTCGACCGTCAGACATATGCCGAGCAGCGGTCCGGTAACCAATAACGGACAGGAGACACACCAACGGGCACCGTCGGATGAAGACGAGTACGATGATCAGAATGCAGACACGTACCCCAGAGGCGCAAGCATCGCCCAACAAAAGCGGGACGTGGATGACGAGGAGGAGTTGCCCGACACTACCATGCTCGATTCGGTCATTTTGCCTGCAATAGCCTCGGTAAACGGTTTCCTATCACTTTGGGTCAGGTCCGCTCATATTCTGTTTAGTTATTCCCTCGTGTGTCAACACAAGAAGCACGGGTGGCACTCAGTGCGTTACAGCGCGCGTTTACGGAGGCAGAGCGCATTATACCCGGTGTCACGTTGGAACTCGTCAACGAAATCGTCGACTCTGTGGAGCGTGTTGAAGACGATCAACAGTGAAAGAAAAACGGAGGGAGGTGTTTATGTCGGGACCGAAACCTGGGTTTTATGCTTGCGTTTTCTCCCCACTGTCCACGCATTACATTTCGGACTCCCGATGAACCAGCTTATCCTATAAGCAAGCGCAAAGTAGTGCTATTATAACAGACTGGGCGAGCCCGTCTGGCTTGTATATCTATATCATGTAACTCATTGAACACGGACATGCTGAAGGGCAGTGTGTGCATTCTCGCTGAGAAACCTGTCGCGCGGACATCAACTGCTTGGATTCACCATCCTTTTCTTCTTGGTCGACGAAGGACCCTTCTTCTTTGCCCGCGTGACCTTAATAGGTTCCGGGGTGCTGGCTCGCGTATCTTCGTCTGGTACCTCGTACTGCTGGAACGACGGTAACGTTGGAGGTGGCGTTGATATACGGTCGAACAAGCCCGGCGTTTGCTGTCGAGAGGTTGGTGCAGGCGGGTCCATAACGGCATGCTCTGGCATCTCTCCTTCCTTCTCCACGACAAAACGGGGTGGTGCGGACCGGGAAACGTCGCTCCGAAGCGCAAACAGACGGGGTTCCTCTAATATGCAAGCGCGCATCAGTGATGCGAGGGGCTTGACAAGACAGTGTGAATCAAATGCATCACCTTTAGGTTGCAGCAGTAGCAGGTCGTCCAACCGCACCACCGGTATCGAGTCAACGTCATCAACAGCCGTCTTCGTTGGTTGTTCATCTGTGATGTAATACGGGTCCTCCTTCATCCTCTCTAATCGTTCCACTCGGAGCTGAAATCGCGTCAGATATAGGACATCCAAGCGCAGATCCGTCAAACTGACTCGTTCCCGTTCTGCCCGCTCTTCCACAGTCTCCTCTGGTTCCTGTGGTACAAGCTCCTCCACGGTCGAGTCTTCCTTTTGTTTCTTCTTGCCTCCCTTCGCCTTCGTCCGGTTTGGTGCTTCCTTTTCCTTTCCTTTCCTGCTCTTCTTGGCCCTTTTTTCGACTGTGTGACTTTCGTCATCAAGGGGTTCTTGCATCGCTGGTACAATCCAGGCATCGAAATCGAGACCATCTGGAGCGGGTACGCTCGCCTGAGCGGCCGGTGCGACCGGCCCAAGTTCATACGACGACACCAGGGGCCAAATCAGATACAGACTCTTGGGGAAACTCGGTTCATCGATGAGTACATCCATCGACTCATCTTCTCCTCTCGGTCGATATCCCATGAGGTCGTGCTTGATGAACGTGAATAATTGGAGAATGTTTGCAGCCTGTAGGGTACTTAGTACTTCGACGTAGAGACGGGCGACGTACAGCCTACCCGCTCCTGTACTTCAATATGCGGACTGGAGACAAACTCCTCCATTTGCTCGATCATGGTTTCCACAGCGCTCTTGACTTTTTCCAAGAGGTCATTTGTCCATTGTTGAGCAGCTTCGGTAGCCCAGTACCCAAAGATCTTATTTGCGGCTTGGATATACACGGCAATGATCCCCGGGTCCAATAAGGCGACGTTTGGATGCAGGAGGTAAGGCAGAAGTTCCTCCGGTGCCAGCAACTCCCTGTAAACGTTGCCGAGTCAGAAGGTGACACAGAGCAACTAAATACGGCACGTACTCGCCAAACTCTCCGCATATCCATGCAGCGGCCCATAGAACCTCGGAACAACTCCCTGGCTTGCCTGCATTCAGCAAGAGGTCTTCGTCGGAGAGGATCTTGACCATCAACTTGACGGCATACGCGCGTGCTGCTCTCACACGACCAACGACATCCACCAACTGATCGCGAATCTGTGCGCCAATGTCCACGTTCGAGATATACATGAGGTCGACAAGGACAGACAGATACCACTCAAAGTCGACCACGTTGTCATAAGTCGAACTGGAGCACATTGTGATGATATGCTGTGAGAGGACGAGACGGTAAGCGGGAGACTGCGAGGGAGCAGTCGGAGCTTTCGAGGGAATGGAAGGGGTGATGTGCTGGGCCAGTGATTGAACTGCAGAAGGAAGAGATGGTCTTTCAAGCTGAACAAGATGGGACAGAAGCTGCTGAACGATGGATTGCAGATTATGTCGTGTCACCTGTGTTGTGTGAGAAGATGTGGGGAATGGAAACAAACAAAAATGGCTCACAAGAGCTGTTACAAGGTCAAGGGCGCGCATTCGGATACTGATGTCATCATCATCGACACTGGCAAGAATTGTATCCTGGTGTTCTGCGACTAGTTCAGGATGGGTAGGTACTATTTTAACCATTGCAAGGAGGGCGATGTACTTGACTGCTCGGTCGGATGATCAGTGAGTACGCGAGAGCTTTAAATCATAACACCGACGATTCTGATCTGCATCTTGAAGGAATGCAGCGAGCTTTGAGACACAGGTTCGAGCCAGAGATAGGCCTGAAGAACCCTGGAGCATGTTTCCAATTATACAAGTATGGACACACTCGTAAAGAAGGGAGATTGCGGAGGTGGTCGTAATCAGATCAGTTATTGGAGGCTTGAGTTTCTTGATCAACCGTGGTTCATGAGGAGAAAGGGCTCCGAACTAAAACTCCATGAGTACAAAGGATGCGGACATAACGATGAAGCAGACCAATTTGACGATCTTGATGAGCATCCAATTATTGGACGAGGTGGTGAGCAGGTGGAATAATTGGGGAGCCAATGGGAGATAATCTTGGGGGTTTCGCCGAGCAAGCTCACATAGTACATTGACAGTGGCAGAAACTACGCCTGAGAGACGAGAGTTGGTAGAATGTAGGTAGTAACGGGTATAAACGGACCTGGGTCCGAATCATCAAGTTTCTCCTGCATGCGGGTAATGCATTGTCGGAGGACGTCGGGATATTTTTCGCACACACGATACAAGGTAAGGACGGCCCTCTTGCGAATGTGCGGGCGAGAATGTGAAAGCATTGCGACAAGTTCGGGGCTGAGATCTCGTGCAAGGTCGGCTGTGACGATATCAGAGACGCCATTTAATGTGATGGCGACATCAGCGGGACTTGAGCTCAAGTCCTAACATCATAAACACGGAGGGAGAGAAGGGGGAGGGGGAAAACACACCTTCTTGAGGAGGTTTGTTGTGAGCATGAGAACATCGGTATCTTGGTCGAATGACTGAGCTGCGGCGAGATATCCGACAGCCTTGAGATGAATCTTGGGAGAGGACATGACCTCGACGACGTGGAATGATGCCCAGGACATGTCGTAGCCAAGCATGTCGAGCTGCGGTGGACTGGATGAGCTCGTGTAGAGGAGAGCGGGCATACACGCACATATGTTAGCTTCATGACTGCGCCGGCCTTGAGCTCCATGTCCTTGCTCTTGATCTCACGTCTGATTTCTTCATTGGCCTGCGCGATGAACTTGGCCTCGTCGTTCTTGTTTGCCCTGAGACCTCGAATCAGGTCCTGGAGAGTGCGCTCCCACATTGTGGATGGAGGGCCAGCCGAGCGTGTCCAAATGCCAAGGAGTCGAGTGATCGCGTGTCGATTAGAAGGGGTGCCTTTGTCGGGTCGCTATTAGCAGTGAGAACGTTGGTTACGACAAGGAGAGCAGGTACATATTACCGGGGCGATGTGCACAGCAGAGCTGGGTGGAGCTGAGATGTTCGCTAGCAAAGCTGCTTCTCCTTCTCCACATCCTCTTTATATGGAGGCTCGCTCCCAGGTCTCCTTCTCCCCCCCACCGTTGCATCTCTCACCCTCCCCACCGCGTGCGGTGTCCCCACTCCCTGATCTCGCTTCTCCTACAGACCACAAACGTAGTCCATCTGAAACTACGATATTCTCCATCTACTCCATGTACGGCAACGATGAACAACGCGCCAGCTGGTCTGCCCCGCCGTTCGACAGCTGCCCTCGGGAACTCGACCTTTCTCTCGGAGACAGCTTCACTTATAACCACTTCTTTAATCACTCTGATCTATACCCCCCAAAGAGAGATACCTCGCATGTTGATCTCTCCACACATTCCCGACCGCGAACAGAGTTTGCGAATCCTCACGAGGGCGCACGTCTCTCCTCCATCTCCGACGCCTCCGTTCACCTCGAATACGCTCGCGCATCTCCTCCTGTACTGGTGGATATTCTTGAGCACCCTCCACGCTCACCACGCGTTTCCTCCGGCCAGAGCCATCCTAGGAGCACCGTTACTTCGTGTACTTCAGGCTCAGAGCCCACCTCCCCCCCTCTACAGCCCGATTCACTTCCCACTCCACCTCACAGTCGTCCCCCGTCCGTCCTCAGGAGGTCCGATTCCCCCTTGCCTGATCCTGTCTTAAACTCTCTGTCACCAAAACCGTCTGCTTCTTTAGCTCCTCCTCAATCCGCTCATACTCCCTCTTCTTCCACGACCACAAGACAACAATCCAAGCTCAGTTTTCCATCCAGCAAGACGTCTCTCGTGCCTTCAGAAGGGGAAGACTTAGATTCCTTCCATGTACGCAGTACGTACGCGCAGCTCGACGCAACTGGCGTGAAAGGCGACGGGTACGAAGACGGTGTCGAACGCACTCGTACTCGACAACGCGTGAGCAGAGCCACCGAACCTCGTGCCGACGCCACCCTAGCCACCCCGGCGGAGAAATCGCGGGATCTTCTTATGGAGGAGGTCAACGTTCTTACCAGCCTGGATCGGTGAGCTTAACCCACGGTGCACTCTTCTTTTTCCGTTTCTCATTCCATCGTCAGTTATGGCTTCTTCACCGTTGCTTCTCATGACCGTCTAGTTCGCTTACCGTCCGAACCCTTGCTTAAGCGTCTATCCACAGTCACCGCAGGGCCCAAGACAGCTCCAAGTCAGGCTGTGTCCGTCACTTCATTACCGCCCCCATCATCTCCGTGGAAGGAGGCAGAACGAATAGCCAAGTGGGGCAGAATGATGCAAGTCTCTTCACGTGATTGCGGTGGGAACATAAAGTCATGGGGTGTAAAGGTGTCAAAAGCACACAAATTGCGGCGGCGAGTCTACAAGGGCGTACCCGATCGATGGCGAAGCGCAGCATGGGAGGTGCTCATGAATGCATATGCCGAATCAGGCTACGACGAGATAGTCGGATTAGGGGAACGCTATCGATTAGATATTGAGAAGCCATCAAGCTATGATATACAAATCGATCTCGATGTCCCCAGGACGATCAGCGGCCACGTCTTGTTCCGGACACGATATGGTTTTGGGTAAGTGCACCCTGTCATCGCCGTATTTACACTTATATCGTATGCTTAGTCAACGCTCCCTCTTTCATGTTCTCCACTCATTCTCTCTGCGGTGCGAACAGTGCGGGTACGTCCAGGGCATGGGTCCAGTAGCTGCCACCCTTCTCTGCTATTTCGGACCAGAAAAGGTTTATGCTGCTCTGACGCGCTTGCATGATGCATATGCCATGCATACAGTCTTCTCGCCTGGCTTCCCCGGGCTTTTGGAGTCCATATATGTTCAGGAGCGAATCATGCATCTCAAGATGCCTGATGTTTATGTTGCTTTTAAAACGCACATGATCTCAACGACGTCGTATGCTACTAAGTGGTATATCACCCTATTCGCCAATTCGGTGCCTTTTCAAACACAATTACGATTATGGGATGCATTCCTACTAGATGGTACCGACGTGTTTATCGCCGTTGCTATTGCCATCGTTTGGACGTACCGAGGTAACGCTTCTGTCTACGCATAATGACCCAAAGATCTTACCTTGCTGGGCCATACAGATCAGATCACATCGAGCTCGGCCAACTTTGAGACTGTGTTGTCGTTGTTGTCATCTTTCTTCGTTCCGCAAGATGACGACATCCTTTTGTCTTGGATAGAACAACTCCTGGCGGACAAGAAACTGAGAGCACAGATGCGCGGCTGGCGTCAAGACTGGCATCAGCTTGTCGCATCCGGTCAGGAAGGCAGTGCACTTCTATAATCTCGGCGCGGAGTCGTCCCGGCGCACTCTTCGATGCCTGCATCTCCTCGCTTGGTCATGCGCTTCGCATTCGTTTTTCTTCTTTATTCTGTTCATATATACATTCACGTCCTAACGAACGCACATTTTGCATCGCCTACGGAACGCACTCGGATTATTATTGCTTACATCCCAAGGTAATCTATCCTCGTATTCGTCTCCCCTGCACCCACCAGGTGCACGCTGCAAGCCGAATGAAATGCAATCATTTTCCCTTGGCTTCTATCTTCTTTCCCCTACGGTATATATAGGACACAAAGGCTGAGTTATGAGTCGCGTGGACATAAAATCACACGGAAGTGCACCTCGATCGTGGGTTGGATCTCTCACCCTCTTCTCTCAGGACTTCCGCTTCACCATCGACGTTCTTCCAGTCGGTTCTCACTAGCACGACCGTCGCCACCGTTGTGGCAAGAAAAGATATTCCCAAGATGGAAACCTGCAAGAATACACACGAAGCCATTTAATTCTTTAATGAATGCATCAATGTAGTCCTGACTAGTATGGATGTATCAGTAAATCATGTTGAGGAATGTCCCAAGGAAGATGTCAATAAATCACCTCGTGTTGAGTGAAGGGAATGCAGCGATTTCTCAAGGGTCCTAGGGAAGCTGTCAGCCCTTACTCCAGTGCCCTGGGCAACCCGACAAATGGCTATGACAGGCAACAATACAGACACCCCCTGGAGAATGACTACGATTCATCCGGGAACGGGTGTGGGGTTAGCCGCTTGCGTTCACAAGGATCACTGTTGAACAGCTTTCCCCAAGACGGCGCAGATGCGAGAACATTACTAGCAAATCGGGTTACTGATGCTTACGTTCCGTGACTCTGGGCGAGACAAACCTGACAAGAATGAATGAATGACTCCTGCCAAGGTGCCGACAAACACGGAGGCTGCAACCTTGGCACGCTGCATCTCGCCCTTAGTTAACCACCTTTCGATGTTGATACAGCCTTGCACAGGTGACGCCACATTGGAGTTTCATTACCAGTTGGATGAAACGTTACTCATCACCTTTGGAACCTGGTGTAGCGTAGTAGCTGTTGCCAGTAGTACTGCCCGGGTGGCAATGACATCTGGACCAAGCCCAGCGATGTCTTAAGCAAACACCATAGGCACACGTGAAGGTCACACACGCTTGCAGTAACTGTATTGTCGTTAGTAACGAAGACAAGCTTACAAGAACCATGGACTGACCTGCTCCGAAGCCTTTTGACCAGAACCAAGACCAAGACGATGATGTGTAGTCTAACTAGTACAAGGATTTTTTTTGCTTTTGATGTCCTTCGTAGAGCCAATCGCAGCAGCGTTCGCCTAATCACCGAAGAGAGAGCTATCGGGTTCCCTACTGACCATTCGATAACCACCCCAAAAGGCGATACTCGGATCTCTATGATATCACTCTATTGCCGATGGTAGGAACGATCCTGAGGGCAGCGGAACGGCATGCGCTACACCTTGAAGTCCATCAGATGCTTCCGCGCAGGTCTGCCTCAGGGCTGGTATCCTTGCGCAACTATAATAGGTTGACCGCATCCCCTGCAAGACAGGGGTCGTTTCTCGGTTCCCGCCAGTGCGACTGCCTGTACAGGAGGACCACAAGCGCCTTCTTCGACCGCTTGTCTACTGACTTGCTGAATATTCATGCCACCAAGGACCGACCAGAGAAAGTCCGAGCTGGCAAAAGCGAAATTCGCCAGTTCGAGTCCATGAACCTGCCTCCTGTAAGTAACGGGGAGGCACTGGTGTCCCTGGTTTATTTCTTGCTGGAAGTCATCGGATCCCCTGAATGTACGGCATTAGAGGCTCTCACTTTTCTTCAGGTTGCCTGAAGTTGTGCCTGACGAATTCAGCTCAATATAGGAGAAACACGCTCGATGGTTGGATGACTCACTGTATGCGACGTTTTGTGCAGAAAAATATTGACGGTAACGGCGGGGTGTAACGATTGTTGAAACGTTGGATGGTTGTCCGACGGTGACCATAATGCGTCATGAGCACACGCGAGCTGTCTGGTAGTTAACGTCCGGAGTCGATGGTTTCCTTCATGGTTCAACGTACATGTCTGTGGTCCCCGCTACGATCAGTGGCACTAAGGTGGAGTAATAACATGAGGCGGCCCTGGCAGCGCTCCCAAAAATTAAGACCAGCCCGACCAACTCAAGGAACGAAGCAGCCACTCACTCAGTAGTGGCATCAGGCGGGAAACGATTCAATATATGGTGAACCAATGTTAGACATAATACATACATAGTAATTTTTTGATACAACTTTGCACACATACTTGCGGCAGTACGGAGACAGCTTGTGAAAATTTCGAGATTAGTATAATTTTGAGGCAACACTTGTTGGTTTTCACGCCAAGCTAGATCCACTTGATTCTACAATCACTCGTCCTCGCCCACACCCTCATTCAGATCCCGCCATTCTCGTTTTCACCATAACCGTCCACAACATCCCACAGGGCACTGACCAAGTCCCTCACCTCGTCGTCCTCTAGTCCCATCGCCAAGAGAGCGCCATCGCGCCGCTTCGCTGCGCTTTCGACAAAATGAGCATAGCTAGACAAGTGACCTCCCGTGGATGAGGTTGTTGATAGCGAAGATAACATCTTAAGTGTATTGGGTCGAGCGTCTGGAAATATCGGGGGGAAAGAACTAGGGATTGGGTAGCTAGGCAGATGGTGCCTTCCCAGCGTAGTGCCCGTTTAGACCGTGTAGTATGATAGGGAAACCGCGCACCACATCAAGAATGGCTGCTTCAGTCCATGTGTTTCACTCCACGCGCGGTAGGTTGCCACTTCGTCCTGGGGGAACCCACGAGATACGTCTCGTCTTGCAAAAAGTGTGCTTCCCTGGGATGAACTCAGGAATCGAAAGCATAGCATTTCCTCAAAACTTACGCTGGAGTGGAAGGATAGACTTGCAAGATCGTGGAGATTTTCGGTGGAAAATACCTGTGGGTACAACGTTCCACGAAGCACAGCAAACGGAGAAGATTTCCTCCAATTCAAATGTGCGACAACTGTTTGAAGGTCATCGAAGCCACCCCTCAGCCTATGGACGTTCAGCCGATATAGCTACGAAAGACACACATCTGCATTACCTCAGCGGGAGAGTTGCAGTTTCAATGTGAGCTGATAGAATTGCGGAGCATTGGTAAACAGATTTAACCTGCTGCTGTTTAGTCTCGCAAATAACAAGATAGCGGGAACGAACATCAATATCATGTCCAGAAAACCAACCACCCTTTTCCCAAAGAGGAGGGGACAAGACCGGAACAGTCAGATCGCAGAGCTCGGCGAAGCTTCGTAACGCAAGAGTGTCGTTGAGAACTTGCTTTATCTGGTGTGACTTTTGACCAGAAGGGTTGGGTGGCTATATGCATCAGTTGATTATAACAGCTCACATCTCCAATGTTGGCATCGAGCGGGCTAATGCCTGAAAGACAAGGAAATGTCATGATCATGGCCTTTGGATGCTCCTCACGGAAAGCGCATAACAAGGAATTTGAGAAGCCACCGAAGATGGAGGTGTCCTGGATCATCTGTACTCCCTGTACAATGGATTTTGTTGTCCGATTATTTGTCCACAGACATCCTAGTCCCCTCACCTGAAAATTGTCGCAATCCTCTACTAGAAGGCGGAGGGATCCATCTATTAGTTCTACATTCTGCCCAACCACTTAGCCCAAGGACAATAAACACAGTAGCATGCGTACATTGTCGTACCGCAGAAAAGTCTCGTGACTGGCATTCCAGTCGCCTTCGATGAAGTCCGGTGCATCCGGAATGGCCTGAATCGACTTGGGATCAAAAAAGACACGGTTGAAATCGGACCAATATCTGATTTTCGTAACGACTGGTTCTGCTTGTTCGCTGTTATCCTCGAGGTCAAGGCGGGAGTGGTATTCGCTCTGAGGTATTCGATCTTGCTCCTGGCGAGCTACATCCCCGTGCCTGTTTATATTAGGAAGAACGAACCATCGTGCCACTGGGACTCGGTGAACTCACCAAGTTGTCGAGCATGTGAGAGCCTCTTCCTGATACGGATCCTTTGCAAGTGTGCCGAAATTTGCTTGACAGCCCCACGGTGTATGAGCCGGCGCTCACATGCTCTTTGTAAAAAGTACTCGCACATTTCTGATCAAATGCAAGGAGCCTCGGACACAGGGTTGGCTGGTTCTGTGAGTTGGGTGTGGGTGATACGCTACTAGGACAGGTTGCCGCAAGTACACTGGACGTACATGCGCATCGCGCCCCTCTTTGAATGAGATGTTATAATCAGTTATGGAGATATCGTCTTCATCGTAGATAAAATAATTCTCCTGCGTATTCCAGTAGTGGGCCCCGGTAAAGTTTGAGAGCGAACCGGCTTGAATATGGATGATCTCCCTCATTGCTGTCAGCCAGGGATGAGTGCATGGACGGTGCCACTAGTAAGCAGTCGGGGCCTCAAAGAGCCCGAGTTCCCACCTGCAGGCTCGCGCTGGAAAGACTTCCGCCACGGTGCCGTACCGACAAGTAAACCGTGTTAACTGCTTGGGCGTCTTTCTCAAACTACTTGCAGGTGTTGGTGCGGCAGCTACAGCAAGCTGTTACCCTGCAGGGTGTCGTCCAATTCCATCTGGCATAACACCTAATCGATGCTGCCAGGGCAATCACCTCCTCACAATGTCACTCCGCAATTTAGTACGAACTTCTTACTCTCATGGTGTTTGGCAGTCCGACAGCGCCCATTTTGATTGATGACAAGGTGTGGGTGCCGAGAAGGTGAATGATCCCCAGCGCTCAGCACTGCGGCCGAATCCTTCAAATTCCCGAAGGCCGCCACCGAGAGATCAGAGGATCGCCCATATCGCAAGGAACCCTTCTAACGCTCATGGTCAAATGGATACCAATCCCCGGCCATTTGTGGCTGACCTGGTATGGCCTCCCTAGCGAGGTGGTTTTTTCACGTCATGCAGGTCAGCGCTCCGCGGCACCAGTGTCCCCTTCCCCGGTGTCAGAGACAGAATTGGTTACTGTATCATTCCCCATTCGAGAGATTGATCATCACTGATGGTGGCGGTTCTCATGCCCACTACTACGAAGTAGTAAGCGCAGCGCCAGGGGGTCTTACCGGGTCTCCGGGTGTTTGCTCGCCACCACTTTTCCAGTTACTACATCAGATTCCCATGGTTCGCTAGGTACGGTGGGAGCAAATGCCGATCTCTATAACCAAGTTACATAATTGTCTTCCCCCAGACAACGGTGGAACCTTACCCGTAATTCCTTTTGCATGTACGATAAGAACCCTATTTCTCGGAAGACCTGTGTCGGCCCCTCTTTCCAATCAGAAACTCCCCCTGCCTGGATGGATCATAATAAGACGATCTCGTATATGCGGTGTTATGATGTTACATGAAGGGATGAAGTGACCCGAGGGGAGCATAATAGGCGCAGGATTCACTATCCGGGCCCTCGCCCCGACTATTTCACACTTTACTAACATGTTATTAGTGTTCAAACGTACGGAGATCAATTGATCACCTTCGATAGCCAAGTAAATGCCTCCACCTGCGGCCGTAAAGTGTATATATGGATCTTACGTCTTCACATATCCGCAACCTCATGCCATGTTTAGTACATGATGACAACTTGATGTGGAGAAAACGTCTGCTTATACACATAAAAGATATCTCTAGCCGGTTTTCGCCTTGAGATCCCTCCAAAGTGTTGTAAAGAGAATGCCCCCAATGCCGACCAGCCCTATCTCTAGCCCTACGAAAATCCTCATCCCAACAGCAACACCCGATCCACCCCAAATAGCACCCGTGATTCGCCCAGCGTAATTGGAGTATTGAATTGCCATAGAAGTATGCCTATTGTAGTCCGGGGGGAGCTGCTTACTTAGCAGACTTAGCGTCACAGTCGAGGCCAGATTGAACCCAAGGGCAACAGGCCACCAGCACGCAAATAGCGATCCATACACGACCTTGCTGGCTGCGAGAAGCGAAATGAAGATCAAAAGCCCACAGAGGCCCAGGCCGGACCCAAGGGCGAGTATATGTCGATCTTGAATATGACGTGCGAACAATATGTTCACAAGAAAGATGGGGAATGTAGTGACTCCACCTAGTGCTATGAAGTTTCCTGCTGCAAAAGGCGACCAGTTGAGACTGGAAGTCGCCGCACCAAAAATAGGCAGGTTTGTCTCCCAAGATGCGAGGACGAAAAAGCATACCATAGAGAACCAACACATGCAGATAATCACGCCCCACTGTGGGGCTGTGATATGAGATAATTGGGCAGTAAACGATGGTTTCACTGCTAATGGCACCCGAGTAGTCTGGTCAGAAGGTGGAGCCAGTGTAGAGTCTCCGATCTGCTTCCTTTCCTCGACAGAAGGGGCGGATACTGTCATTTCCGTCCTGGAAACATCTTCGAAATATATGGCTGTAATCAACCAGAATGCCGCGTAGCAGCAAGCCAAAACCCAGCCAGGGCTAGTGTATCCGTTAAAGATTGCGCTTCGGAATCCAACCTTGTATAACAAACCGCCGATGAACGGACCGAGGGTCATTCCTAGGGCTTGTCCGACCACTAGCCAGCTGCAAAGTGTTGTCCGACGGCGGATTCCGACGATCAAAGGATCCGTGCAGTATCGTTTGCAGTACATGAAGCCCGTAAATGAGACACCGGTCAAGCACCGCCCGAGGAGAATCAAGTACAGAAAATTAGCACGATATGCGATTGCGTATGCAACCTGCCCTAGAATGCCGGCGAAGCATCCTATATACAGTGCCGCGGCATACCGTCCTACATGTGGATCAACATCAGTACTAGGTTTCTGTTAGAAAGGGGGAGGTTGTCTGCCTTTGTCATATCTCGTCATTGGAATGAGTGCAATACCACTGGACAACGCTGGTATTCCGATAACGACACCGGAGAAAATTGCATTTCCGCCCAGGTATTCCGAATACTTGGTCGAAGAAGGGATCAGGGTGAAGAAGGATAGCTTTTGTTGGGACAGTGTTAACCTATGGAATCGGATACTAGCACGATGCGACTGCGTACCTGCAGCAACATGTTATAGGTAATTATGATGACCAAGGAAGCCGTCTTGGGAAGTTTGAATTCTTCTCCACCCAGCTTGTCGGATTCACCAGAATCATTCTTCCTGAGCAAAGCGGGAAGCATGAGAAACTGTCGCAACATATCCTGGGGTGATCAAGGCGGTAGAATCTCTGGTCAATCCGAATGTGGGAGCCTTAACAGGTAGGAGCAAGGGTGTTAAACCTCACCTCGAAGAGGAGGCACAAATACCCCGCCACCCTCTGGATCGGGCGTCCTTAATATCCTTTTAAACACCCATGACAAGCCAGAAGACCGACTAGTTAAAGGGGACAATCATGGAAGGAGCAAGCGGGCGGATCTGCAAGACAGGTACACAACTTCAAATCAGCGGCTCTGGGCGTGGCATGGGTGCTGGCGGAGGGTGATCTCGAGGTGTCAGCGCTTGGAGGTTTGCTCAGTTTTACCTTGAATGACTGAGTTGAGCTTTTGGCTCGACCAAGATGTGGCAGCTTGATCCGTCAATTAGCATAGCGAACGTGGCGGTCATCAACTGGCTTGGGTATTGTTGATGGCCAATGTCTCTGTGAACATGTCATTGTCATTCTGGAAGCTGCAGGCGAAGGATGTGATAAGACCCCAGCGGTATGGTCAGAGAAAGACGGACGGCATCCGATAGCAGCACCATGCCACATTCGATCCAAGTCTAATTTACGCAACCGGACCAAATCCGTACGGGGCTAATTGTACCGTCACCATCCATGGCACACACATGCACATGACGCTGCCACGCATCAGATGAAACAACGCTGGCATTCCGCAAGCTGCTTTTTCGGCCTAGGGCGCCTATTTAATTTAGCTACAAGTCGCAGGCTGCTACTAGTGGTGAGGCCTTGAGGTCCTTTTCAAGCTCAGCAGCGCCTCCTGGACAGGACCTTTCAAAATGAGGTGATGAATCCGGCACGGAGCAGCGACAAGGTCACTCATATCGTAGGGAATCCTCCCTCTCAATGAACACCGATCAACTTCTGGTGCCCCCTTCTCCATTTTCAGGGACGCAATTATTTACTGCGTCATTCTCCACACTTCAGGCCTGATCGTCGGCAGTGCGCTCATACGGCAGTCACAAAGTGAGCACGAGGTCGCATCGAATCTTATTGTCACAATTCTTCGGCTGCTAGTTTTGTATCAGATTCCGATGGTCAAATGACCTTTCCATTAGGCAATAGCATGGGTAAATCCCTGGGTACTAGTGGTATACTCATACCCATACCCCAAGCTTACTCATACCCTCACTACGGGTACAAAATTTGACAAGGGTATGCATATTGGTACCCACAAGCATACCTGTCACAGGCATACCCATGGGTACAATGGTACAGGTACAACAGTTTCAAAAAACAAAGTCAACTAAGTTTCCATCAATTTATCCACACATGTCCCATGTTTTCCCCTGCACTTGGTTCTGATGACTTCTCACATGCTTGACATCAGCAAAATGTCATTGGTCTTAGCAGCCTTGTACAAGACCATAAAGACCTTAAGACAGGGAAGTTGATCTTTCTTACTTAAGTTATGTAGGGTCTTGGTGCAAGCTGAGTAAGACTTATAAGTCACAACTTGCAAGCAAAAGATATGACACAAGATGTCAGGGTCTGCTCTGCTCCGCTGCTAACTCTGACAGGAGAGCATGCAAAGGGGGTACAGGGTGGAGGTTGGAGGTGTGAGGACTTCAGCTTCAGTGACTCAGGTGGAGCACTATGCCCTGGTGATCCCAGGTCCTCGTATTTCAGAGGTCAGGCAGAAGGGGGTCAAAGGGACAGAGATGGAATCCATCAGATGGGAGGGAGGACAGAGAAAAGGAGATGGCAGAGAAGAAGAAAGGACTAAAAGACTTTAATATTCGAACTGAGGAGTAAGTCCTCAGCGGATCGGACTTATATACAGGAGGGCGGAGGCAGTACAGTATGTACGAGCACATGGTATAGAGGTGGGACCATATGGAGGAGTATCTAAGTGAGGTATGGAGAGCTAAGTGAGAATGTGGTGTACACGGAGAATGGAGAGATGGAGAATGGAACTGGGTACTGGCCTAGGAACAACTGGCACCGCAGTTGGAGCAGAGTTGGAGCTATTGGTACAGAGTGTCAGGATGAAGAGGAAAAGAGTCTAAGTAAGGAGCAGAGTAAGCGAGATAGAGCGGAGTTGTCACGGTCATGACACAAGACTGAAGTAAAGACAGACTAAAGGGCTGGTTGATCCAATAGTAAGATACAACTCAGACATAGTCTAGATCACGAAAAAAAACATAAGAACTCTATCAAGTGGTACTGAGGTTGAACTCATTCAAAGGTATCTGTAGTCTATATTTATGGTCACCATAGGGCCAGGTTGAGCTCACCCTGCCAATCTATTGACTGAACATCATCCATTCACTCAGTGACCACCATCTCTTCAAGCTGGTCTCCTGTATCTTCACCATCAGCAATGGTCACCAATACATCTGTAGCTCCACCAGTGCAGGTCTGTAAATACACAATACTATGCAATGAGCATGAGGTACTCACCATCAATAAATTCACCAATTGCTTCCTCATTGTCGATTGCATAATCCACCTGCTGACCCTCACCATTGATCTCAATATCTGATAAGGCCTTGATTAACATGCACTTGTCTTCCTTGTCATCTTCATTGGTGTACATGTTACGTTTAATTCCTTTCTCTGTCTTATTGTTTACTTCATCATTGAACATTACTCTCCTTGTCCGATTCTCTCGTATCGGCCTCGTAGTTCCCCACTTACTCATTGATCCCCTTTTGCCATTGGTTACATTACTCATATGCTTACTAAGCTATGTAGTCTCTTGTTTTCTCTTGTCATTTCCCTGTTTACCCTGCCATGTTATATAAACCCACCTCGTAGGTAACTTATCCCTTAGCTTAGACCTACTCAGTAATATACCTTCTTGTCTCCTCTCGTGTCTTCGCTCTACACTCTGAGTAAGTGCTCCACTCATATCCTTGTCCCTCTGTTAGCAGTCGCTAGACAGAACACTCGGCCTTAGAACCATTGTCAGCCATTGCTGGATGAACCCTTGACCCTGCAGGTTGCAGGCTATGTCCCTCATCCTCATCTTGCTGTAACATTTTGCTAACAGCTCCTCTTATCCTTGACACTTAGCCAAGTCCACGTTTGACCCTTTGGGATCAAGCGTAACAGTACACAGTCCAGGATGTACTACCTTGCTTGACCTTGATGTATACTTGAGCTGCATCTAAGATCTCAGTGACCTTCTTGTTGCTGAGGCATTTCACTGACTTAGCATACTGTCTGGACTTTGGACCCCATATTTGCTTGGAGAACTGATCTGACCTGGTTACTTCAAGCTCACTTGTCTTTCACAGACTGAGAGCTCGTTCAACCTATCACCACATGTGAGAACTCTAGACCATGATATGAGAAGGAAGAAAAAACCTACCACAGTCATTGCAAGGATTAGTGTGCCACATGCTTCCACTTGGTTGAATAGATAGTCATATTTGTGGATAGAGACATGGCCAATGTCCTTTAAGTGCAAGGCAACAGTTTGCAGTAACAAGGGTCCATGGAATGTGTTCTTGACCTGGATATGTGGATGGATCGAGTGGATTGACAATGCTGACCAAAATCATAGGACACTTACCTGCTATGAGTCCTTGCCAACTTGGGTGAACTGACCATACACTCATAGCAGCCCATGGCCTGCCAAGCATGCTATATGCACTTCACAATTCTCCTTGCTAGTGAATTTATTGTCAGTTGCCCAAAGGTCCTTGATGGCCTTTGTTACGTCTCACTCTTATCTTGACTTGTTTTTCTTGTTTGTCATCGAACTTTACTCTCCTTGTCCGATTCTCTTGTATTGGACTCATAGCTCCACCATTAGTCACCAAGTTCCTTTTGCCATTCACTGGTTTACTCACATGTTTACCAATCTCTGTTGTCCTCTTGTTGTCTCTGTTGTACCTTGTTGTTCTCCAATGTACTATAAAGAATCCCTCATAGGTCTACCTATCCCTTAACTTAGACCTACTCGGCAATCCACTTGCTTTCTCTGTGTGCCTTCACTCTGCACTCAACTGAGTGCTCCGCTCTTACCATTGTCTCCTTGCTAGCTAGTCACTAGGCAGGATCCTCGACCCTCGACCCTCACCAACTAATTGTTAAGCGAAGACCCTTGACCCTGCCGTTCGCAGGCTACATTCTTTGTCCTCGTCCTGTTGCAGCTGTTTGCTGACAACGATTCTTGTCCTCGATCTTCAAGCTGAGTCTGCACTTCGACCGAGCATAACAAAAGGTCTAAGTTCTATAGTCGCAGCTAGCACTGTCTAAGCTGCCAACATTTCCTCCAACCGCCCACCCAATGCCCCTCATCATCACGACAGCCTCAATCACCACAAGCACCCCAACCTTGCCAAACCTTGTTCTTCGACAACCTTCTCGGACCTGCCTGGGAAACCACCTGAGATACTGACGACTCCGACCCTGACCCACAACCAAGTGAAGAACAACGATCACCGTCCCCTGACGTACCCATCTCCTCTGTTGCCGAACAACAGGAGGACACTGAACTTGCCCAATGCCTTTCAGCTGGACTCTCCCTTCCCTGAGAACCAACTTCCCCATCTCCAACCCCAACTACCTGATGACCAGTCTACCCTCACCTAGAAACTGAGGAGTTACGTTGACAAAGAGACGAGTGGCGTGCCAGACAAAACTAACCACCTCACAGACCACCAACCCCACCACTGTTCTCCCATCCCCCATCCCCCATGTTGAACAAACCTACTGAGCTATGCCTCTCAAGGCCTGATGACTTCAATGGAACTTATGCCAAGGCAGTCCCATGGCTCAACTCTGTCAATATCTACCTTATGATTAATAAAGAAATCTACAACAATGATGACAAGCGAATCACCTTTGCTCTCTCCTTTATGACCAAAGAATCAGCCTCAACCTGGGCGAACACATTCCGAACCAAAGTCCTAGCCAATGGAAAATTCAGAACCTGGGTTGAATTTATAGTAGACTTCAAAGCTATGTTTGAACACAAGGATACCAAAGCCCAAGCTATCCACTGGATGGCATGCACCAGAGTTTGGAAAACTGAAGACCTTAACACCTATATCACTGAATTCAAAAACCAAGTAGCTGTTAGCGAAGTAACTGAGGAAGATGTCCTTATCTCCTTCTTTGTGGAAGGACTCCCAGAGACAGTCCGACAATGGATCTTCACCATGGATTTCGTCCCGGAGAAAATAGAGTCTTGGTATATCAAGGTGGTACACTTTGTCACCCACTGGGAACGAGCTGAAGCATTCAATTATGGAAGCCAAACCAAGTTCTCCTACTTCTCTCAAGGACAGGGAAAAGTGACCACCCCTGCTCGAGACCCAGATGCCATGGACGTAAACATTGTCTGAGTAGGCAAGCTAACCCCCGCTGAAAGAAAACGCTGCTTCGAAAAGAAACTTTGCTTCCACTATTGCCAACCAGGACATATGTCCAACAAATGCCCAACATTCTCTAGCAACAAAAACACCCCCCAACCCCAGCAAGTAAAAAGAGTGAAAACTGATGACCCCCCTAAACTCCAAGAAATCGAAGACGAAGAAGAGGAGAAAGGGGAAAACGTGAAAAGAGTAACGTTCGGAAGCTGGGATTCGTCTTTTTGAAAGGAGAAATTCCCCTAATGCAAACTTCTCCTAACTCTCATGTATTAGTAGCAAGGAAATCAAAAGCAATTGTCCTCCCTATCACCCTTGCACCTAAAACAAAAGACGTTAGAACCTGCACTGTCCTCAACTCGGGAGCAAGTTGCTCTTGCATTGACTGGGAATTCACAAAGAAACACCGACTTCCCATGAACCGACTTCCCCAGCCTATCCCAGTATGAAATGCTGACTCAACTCCTAATCGATGCGGAGAAATAAAGTTCACCATCACCATGGACTTCCACTTAGCTGACCTCTGCTACTCTGAGGAATTTAGTGTAATGCACCTTGGAGAGACCCTAGTCATACTAGGAATGACTTGGCTAAAAATGGCCAATCCCACCATTGATTGGCCAACATACACCTTGACCCTCCCTATCTCCAAATCCCTACCTGAGAACAGATCATGAGACTCCCCCCAAGGACCAAATAACCCAGCACTAGACAAATGGCTGATGGAACACACAGCCTGAAACAAACCTCGTCCCAACTCCCACCAAATCCACCACATTGACACTGACAAGAAATGGGACGAAGACCTCTACATCTACCTTAACTATGATAAAGGAGGAAGGTTCTCCACTCACTCTGAATGGAAAGCTTGGGAAGAAGCGAAAATGGTTAGAAAGCTCACTACTGCCACAGATCTTGCCATCCACGCACTCCCTGAAAAGAAAACAACAATCCTCCCCTCTGAATTCGCCGACTTTGCCTCTGTGTTTACCAAAGAATCGGCTAACCACATCCCTCTGACCTGACCCTATGACCACTCCATCGAGCTAGATGAAACATTCAAACCAAAGTCTGCCAAGCTTTACTCTTTCACTGAGGAAGAAAAGAAGGCCATGGAAGACTTCCTCAAAGAAAACCTTCAATCCGGAAAAATCCACCCATCAAAATCCCCCCAATCCTCCCCCTTCTTTTTTGTTAAAAAGAAAGATGGGAAACTTCGCCCTTGTCAGGACTACTGATACTTGAACCAACATACGGTCCATGACATTTACCCCCTTCCTTTCATCTCTGATCTCGTAGATTGCTTGCAAGGGGCTAACGTGTTCACCAAATTTGATGTCTGATGGGGCTACAACAACATTCACATCAAAGAGTCAGATTGCTGGAAAGCTGCCTTCGTCACACATAAAGAACTCTTTGAACCGACCATAATGTTCTTCAGCCTCACCAACTCCCCTGCCACCTTCTAACGGTTCATGAATGACTCATTCCACGACCTCATCGCTGAAGGATGGCTTGTCATCTATATGGATGACCTCCTCATCTTCTCTCCTGACAAGAAGACCCACGTTGAATGAACCTGCCATGTCCTAAAAAGAATGGAGGAACTCGACCTCCATCTTAAACTTGAAAAGTGTGAGTTCGCTACAAAACAGGTGGAATACCTCGGCATGGTAGTCAAACCTGGCGAACTCGCCATGGATCCCGTAAAACTAGTGGGAATCACAGATTGGCCCACACTCACCAAGGTTAAAGATGTCTGATCATTCCTCGGTTTCACAAACTTCTACTGTAGATTCATTCCTGATTACTCTACCATTGCCCGACCCCTCCTTGACCTTACAAAGAAGGATCACCCTTGAAACTGGTCAACACCATGTGAAATCGCTTTCCAAGCCTTAAAAGACGCCTTTCTTGCTGAACCAGTCCTCCAATTACCAGACCCCACCTGACCTTTCGCCATCTCAACCGACGCCTCCAAATGGGCAACTGGTGGAATTCTCCTTCAACCAGATGGCAACGGCGACCTCAAACCATGCACTTATCTCTCCCAATCCCTCTCCCCTGCCGAGCGAAATTATGATATCTATGATCGGGAACTCCTTGCCATCATCCAAGCCCTCAAGGTTTGGTGTCACCACCTTTATGGCTCCACATTCCCAGTTGATGTTCTAACTGATCACAAGAATCTCACCTATTTTCGGGAACCACACAAGCTCAACCACCGGCAAGCTCACTGGCTCCTTGACCTGGCAGACTTTGATCTCAAGTTCACCCATGTCCCAGGCTCCTCCCTTGCTGCCCCTGATGCTCTCTCTCGTCGACCTGACCACACCAACAGTGATGACAATGACAATGTAGATGTCACCCTCCTCCTGGCCGACCTCTTTGTAAACCTCATTGATATGGACCTCTTCGCAAAGGTGGCTGCCTCTTCCACCACCGACCCCCTTGTTCTTAATGCCCTCCATGCTCTTGAAGGCACAGTCCCCTCACAATTCCACTCTCACCTTTCGGACTGGAAATTCGATGCCAGCCTCCTCACCTACCAGGGCCATGTCTACTTGCCTGACTCCCACCGACATGCCGCTGTCTCTGCATGTCATGACCACCCCTCCACCAGTCACCCTGGCTTCCTTAAAACCTGTCAACTCGTCTCTCGCAACTTCTGGTGGCCCGGCCTTGCCTCCTTTGTCCAGAACTACGTCCAGGGTTGTGCCCTCTGCCAACAGAACAAAGTTAATACACACTCCACGGTTGCTTCCCTTACCCCTATCTCATCCTCCTGCACCCACCCCTTCCAATAGCTGTCCTGTGATCTGATCATGGACCTCCCTCTCTCTGCTGGCTTTGATAGTCTATTGGTCGTGGTTGACCATGGGCTTACTAAGGGGGTAATTTTGTGCCCAACTAAGAAATCCATCACTGCTAAAGGAATCACCCACCTCTTTTTCCACAAAGTATATACCAGGTTTGGACTCTACGACAAAATCATATCTGACCAAGACCCTCAGTTTGCCTCAGAATTTGCCAAATCCTTGGCATCCCTCCTTGGATACTCCCTCGCCCTCTCTACTGCCTACCACCCCCAGACCGATGGAGAAACCAAAAGGGTCAACCAAGAAGTCGAAATGTACCTTCGAGTCTTTTGCCATGATAACCCAACCAGTTGGGCTGAACATATTTCTATGGCGGAATTTGCTCACAACCACCGCCCTCACTCAGTAACTAGCCAATTGCCATTCTATCTCATGATGGGATATGAGCTGAAACCTCTCCCCACAATCATTTCTGAAACAAACCTTCCCGCTGTTGAATCACGACTCAAAGTCTTATTGCATATGAGAAATGAAGCCTTGGCAGCACATGAGCTAGCTCGCCAAGTAATGAAATCCAGGAACACACGAGGTTTCAATGTAGAATACTCAGTAAGTCACTAAGTAGTCTAAGGTAACTACTGGTGTGATATAAGGTATGCTTATATAAGCTATATACCAAATAAGGAATTCAACATTCAACCCATGGAAATGAGGAGATAAGGTATGGCTAGAAGCCTGGAACTTAAAATGTTCCCTCACTAGCCCTAAATTTGCCCCGAAACAAGAAGAACCCTTTGTTATCACAAAAGTCTTATCGCCTATCTCCTATGAACTCTGACTCCCCCCCACATGGAAAATCCACCCTGTGTTCCATGCTTCTCTCTTATCGTCCTATCGTGAAAACAACGTACATGGATGGAACTTCCCCGCTCCATCGCCAGATCTAATAGAAGGAGAAGAAGAATACGAAGTTGAGAAGATTGTACGTCATTGTGGAACCCCATCCTATTGGCAATACCTTGTCCGATGGAAAGGTTACTCAGCAGAAGAAGACTCGTGGGTTTCTGAGTTGGAAATGGGCAATGCCCCACTTGTCCTGAAGGCATATAAACACCTCCACCCCAAGTTCTTCCCCCATTCCATCTCCCATTCCATCAACTACATGTCTACCTCCGATGCCTCCTCTCACTCCTCTCACTGCATACCCTTCTCTAACCCCCAGAATGTTTCGAATCCTCCTGGAGCAAGAACACCTGCTAGTGTGGATGTTCTGCCTGTTCAGGGACCAACAGAGAGCATTTGAGCTCCTGTTTATCTTGTTCAATCGAGTTCTCCAACAACTAGACCAACCTCCTCCTCCTCCATAACGTTGTCTTCCATAACTGACTCCCCCGCCTGCCCCAATTCCTCTCACCCTACTATCAGCGAGTGGCGCATCCTTCACCATAGCCACGATGACGGAATCCGCCCCCCAGACGTCCCCGCCTATGCCCAATGCTTACATGATGACCTCCCTGATGAACACTACCATAGTCTCCTGATGACACATGTCGCCGACCCCCACCTCGCCCTCCCAATGGATGACGACCTTACCCCCAGCTCCTCCCTAGTGTTACTAATCGAGAAGTCTGTCATCTGGACCTGCTCATTGACTCTCTTAACTCCCACTCTGACCTAATCATCGCTAAACACCGTCTTCACTCCATTCACGCTGTTCTCCAAGGACATTTGGGATCTATTGGATATCAGATGAGGTTAGGGGAATACCTGGTCAACCTTGACCGCTACCTTGCCGAAAAGGCCAAACTCAACCGTCCCTGTTATTGCTGCTCCATTACCACCCACTTCGACGATCTAGGGCACACTGACAATCCCTCGGCCTCCTCTTCCCCCCTCAACCCTGAGGAAATAGCGGTCTTAGAAAGCAAAGAACTCTCCTATTGGGGATGACACCTGTGGCCCCTTCCATCGTCCCACCCACTCTATAGAAAGGCATGCTTCCAATGCCACTGGCTCGGACACGTACAGGTAAACTGCGAACTCTACAAGTGTCCCACCTGCCACACCTGGGCCCCCGGACATGCACAATATCAATGCGCCATGGTACACCACTGTGCTGGAGTTCCCCAGTGAACCCTGCTGTGTGTTGACCTTTCCACTGTTTGCTCCCCCCGCCACCCTTCAGAAGGAAACTTTTCCTTGTCCTCATCTGGTCATTCTCGTCATTCCACACTCCCTGTTACGCTCGATCCCAAAGGGTTGAAGCATGAACTCGGCTGAAGGTCGAGGGCAAAGACCGTTATCAACGACCTGCCGTTTAACGAGGTTAGGGCGAAGGACGCAGCCTGCAGACGGCAGGGTCAAGGGTTTCTATCAACGATCAGTTGATAGTCTTTGAGGTCGGGGGGTCTTGCCTAGCAATACGCTAGCAAGGAGACGAGAACAAGAACGAAGCGCTCAGTCGGGTGTAGAGCGAGGACACACAGAGGAAGCAAGTCAATTGCCGAGTAGGTCTAAGTTAAGTTTGACAGGTAGACCTACGAGGGTTTTTTATAGTACTTTGGAAACAACAAGGTAAAACGAGAACAACGAGGAAACAACAAAGATTGGCAAACGTATGAGTAAATCAACGAATAGCACAAGGAGCTCAGTGACTAATGATGGAACTATGAGCCTGATATGAGAGAATCGGACGAGGAGGCTAATGTTCAATGACTAATGGTGGAAGCGAAGTGGAAACACACATGAGAAACGAAGTAAAATGTAACATCACATCTGGACTAAAACCAGACTGGACTGTTGATCCAGACTATGGTCTGGACCAGATTGTCAAACCGGACTAAGATCCAGCCTAAAACAGAAGTGGACTAAGCTAATACCAGTCCTGGACTGGTGAGAATGGATGGACAGATAACAGGTAGACCAGCTAGGGCATGGGGAAAACACCAGATATCAACATAGAGACACTTGGTGCTCTGCACTGCATCCCCTTTCATTGTTCTACTTACAGATTTCAGACTTCCCATTTCAGAGTTGGTTGGAGTTAGTGCTTGCATTTCCATCCACTTTATATATTCTCACTTTGTTCTCAGAACTCCCCTCAGTTGTTCCTGCTACATCTTAGGCAGCAGCTGAGGTGAGTTCACTTTGCTTTTACTATTTAGTATTGTTTACTGAGAAATGTAGTGGGCATCACTGCCCTTTACTTATATAGTTTCTGATACACTGGTCCCTTGTCCTTTACCAATCCCTCATCCATTGCTGGTCCCTCATTCCTCATTCCTCATCCACTGCTGGACCCTCCAATTCATTCTCATCTACAATGGACTAACTTTGCTTTCTCCACCCAGGTTTTTTTTTTATAGCCATGAATGTTTTTTTACAACCTTTATTGCTTTTCTTGAAGTTTGTATGACAAGACAATGTATTTTTTTTTTGACTGCAATATATCCCTTGTAACACCATCCTATCACCTGCATATCTAACCCTCATTTCCTCCTTTGTTGATTATATACTCATGCCTTCCAAGTGCTATAAACAACTCTCACATCAACTTTACACAGAATTGCTGTCCTGGGGTGCTAGCAGGAACCACTACTACCACAGCATCCATCTCACAGGTATGTTCAGTCACCTCTTGATGTGCCCATCCCACTGATGACTTTTTTCCCAGCATTTCTTCAAACTGAATTATCATGTTGTGCAAAATGATGCAACACTGTGCCCAGTGTACAATGTACACAACATCATCAGGTAAGCAGATATGTAGCCAAAGTTCTTGTAGTGATTGAAACTGACCCTTTAGAGCTGTGAAAGCATGTTCAACACATACATGAACCTGTAGCCAGTGTACTAACTCAGTTTACAGCTAAACCAAATGAATAGTACAAGATATGTACACTTGACAAGTACCGATTATACAGCTTCTGTGGACAGGATAATGGTGTGCTTTGAGCACCTTTGAAAGATATCACACACCATGGCCTCATTGAATACATACATGCTATCAGCCCAGATCCAGTGGCTTTCAGAAATCAAACCTGGTTCCTGTCCCAGACATGTTCCTTGAAATGCATATGCATCATGAATGCTTCCAGGATGTCCCAAACCATAATCCATGATGAGGAGGTTGTGCGGCATCATAACAAGCTATCACCCAGTTAACCTGATGTGAATGCAATTTGGTACACCACTAACATACCTGACAATTAACTGAATATCTCCCCTTTTAGTTAACAAACGTATCACTATAAAGTGACAGCTTTTCAAACAAGTTGAACATCGACTCATCTGCCATGAAAATCCCCTTGCTCCATGCCTCATATGACTTTGCCTTCACAAACATATGTGCCAGTTCCACATCCATAGAATCTCCTAAAGGAACAAATACAAAATCATTGTGTTGGGAGAGAAGGGCTACCATGGTGCGATTTATGCAATTGATTACTGATCCAATGCTTACACCTGCCCATTGGGCAACGTCTTCTGGTGTTACTGCATTCCCATAGTGACCTGCACAATTCAAAAAGATTGCCAGCTGGATAGCCACTGGGAGTTGTGGGTGATTTGAATCTGATTGGAAAATTGGATGGTTGCTAATCTGATCCAGTATACAGTCAAAGATGTCTGGGTCAACATGAACCTTCTTGTGAAATAGATGTGGCCGGAAATCTGCAAAATGCTTAAGGAGATGCAGTTGAGATGCACACAGCTGTGGTACAGGAACCTGATTAAGGATGTGTGACCATTGTATTTCATCTCAAAGTATTCTAATAGCTTCCAGAAGCTCACAATGTTGTGCCTCTTGAGCCTCTTTTGCTTCTGTAGAATTTGAGTCAACTGACTCTCATCTGTAAAAAATATAATTGCAATGTAGCATTACATACCATATATAGTATCAGTAGACCTTGTAGACTTCTCCCAACTATGTAGTCCAGTGTAATCATTCAAGTTCATGACCATAGTTAGCAATTGTCATATCCTGTGCAACCCCTAACTCCAGATCCAACTCTGGCCCCATTTTCTCAAACTCCAGTGTGTTCTCGATGAGCACACACTCTAGACTCTCTGGACCCTGTACTTAGTAATTCCACTTTACTGTACTTACATTCCATTCTTCGCTTACCTTGTACACCACCCATCTCTCTTTATAGCCCCTCTAACCCTGGAGCATAGCTCCATTGCTACCACTCTGCCTCTGGCTCTGAGTTACCAGTTCTTTTACGAGTGCTCCCCCTCCATATATAAGACTCTGTATTATGTTGTAGATACCTCAGTTCAAATATCAACTAAGACTCCCCCAGTCTTCTCTGACCCTGCACTTGAGCCTCAATGGCTCTCCTCTGATCCTCCCTCAACCTTCGTTGCTTGCAACAAGGTCACTCTGACCCTTGCCCGACCCTCTGTAAATTCAGGGCAACTGGACTTGTGACAGAGGCGCACCACATACGGTGAAGCTGAAGCCCTGTTTGAACTCTGGAGTACTGGAGTTGTCCCTGGAAATACATTCTTAACAGTAATAGCAGACATGGTTTGCCAAAATAGCACTACATACAACAATGTAGTGCTCCATAGTACTCATTATATTCACTATCATGCACACAACAAATCATGGAATGGTAATACAAGCACAGTAAATTAACAAAACAGTGCTATATAGAACAATGTGATGCCAGCAATACTCACTACCTACCACAACTGAATGCATGTAACCAATCGCAGTCACAACCACCACTCACTGAAATTCTTGAATAGCACTGTTGATAATATACTTTGGGATAACTTTTCTCTTCATGGGTGTCACCACAGATAAGACACCTGCGTAAATACTAGGTTACATTAGTAAAAAAACCATGAGCTCATTGAAGGTAGTGAACTGTCCATTGTTGTACATCTGCTGCATTAGCTTGGTTAGGCTTTGTTGCTTGGCTATCTGATCATCAAATGACTGCAGCATCTCCAGGTGATTATTGAAAAATGAGGAGTAGTCCTCCTCCTTGAAAGAACCTGTTCATGTGATCCTGTTGCCCACTCATCAATCGCACACTCAAACTGGACATTTTATTAGCAAACTTGGAACCTCAAGTGAATGTTGCCTACCACCATGAGCACAAGCACATATGCTACCAGTAGGAATGGCTCATAGTGTTTTACCCATTTTATACCCTTATCATTCTTGTTCTTAAACAGTACTTCATTGATAAGTACCTGTATCACCTTGTTCTGGTAAATCCCAACAAGTTGGGGATTGCATTCCTTGGAAATGACAGACAGGGGTTAGGTCACACTATTGCAAGCTTGACATCAATCACATATATGGAACATAAATGCTGAATTTTCCTTCAGATCAGCTGCAAGCTTGTGATTCCTCTCATGAGCAGCCTTGTTATGACTAGTTTTGAATGTGAACATAGTTGCCACAATCAACCAGGCCTTTGATTTGAATTGACCACATAAATGGGCAGTGCATGCCATAATCTGGGACATAAATTAGTACATTTTTAAAGGAATAAAATATCACAAACCAGCTTCAATAATGCCGTTTCATGGGGGATCCTAATTTCATAATGGTTGCATGCCATCTCCCATACACCTTTCACCCAGTCAAGCTCCTCATATACACCAGGGAAGGGGTTCTCTACCAGCAGCAGAGTGTGATACAGTTAAATGGCTGTATCCAGGACCTAATGAGTCTGTCTGTCATAGTCAGATGCCTTGGGTCAGCCCCTACCACCACCATTTGCAATGGCAAGTGTTGACTTGCTGTTAGTATAACTTAGAGTGGTGAATGGTGTGGTCATCAGTTTGTTGGCCTTATCAATGGCTGGACCTGCCTTGACTTTCACCACAGTCAGCTGATGCTTGAGAGCATTAACTGAGCCTTTGACCAGCTCATCCTTGTCACCCAGCTTGATGCAGGCATGCTTCCTGGACTTCAGCTGATTGTTACAATTTGATCGTACATGTATGGGACCCCTATTCTTTTTCCTAAAGCTTCCCCTGGCCCATCACTAGAACCACTACCCTAAACACTGCCAGACCATCCACAACCACAATGGCCACCCTCAGTTCCCAGTCTATGCCTACCAGACACCTGTCTGTGTCTACCCTGACACTTGTCTGTGCCTACCCAACCTCTGTCCCTGCCTAGCACAACCTGTTGACAGATTACGCCAATACTGCCACAGATATTCTCCCTGAATCTGTCACACCTTCCCCATTGTTCCTTCATATTCCTTCGCATCTCTCTCTGTCATTCTTGCTTAGTCCTTGAACTCTAGATCTCTTCACCCGATCCTCTCTGATCGGCCTCATGTCTCTCTATTACTCATCGCTCCCCTTTTGCTACTCGTCGCCTTACTCATCTGATTCATAAGCCTTGTTTACCCTCTGTTGTTCCACATTTATCCTCCTTTGTTTACACCATATATATAAACCTGCCTTGTAGGTACACTGTTTCCCTAGCTTAGACCTACTCAGCAATCTACATTGTTCCTTCCTCTATGTGTCTTTGCTCCATACTCAACCGAGTGCTCTGCTCTTGCCCTCGTCTCCTTGCTAGCAAGTCGCTAGGCAAGATCCTCGACCTTGAACTATTGTCGGCTAGTCGCCGGACGAACCCTTGACCCTGCAAGTCACAGGCTACATCCCTTGTCCTTGCCTTGCTGTAGCTTCTCGCTGACAGCTTCCCTCATCTTCATTACTTAAGCTGAGTCCACGCTTGACCTTTCGGGATCAAGTGTAACACTGATCAGAATGAGTCAAACTTATATCATTTCCACTATCAGCTTCATCACTGGCATGAGGAGTATGCTCATTGTTACACTTGATCCTGAAGGGTCAAGTGTTGACTCGACTAAGGACTGAGAATGAGGAGACCTGTTAGCGAATAGCTATAGGGAGACGAGGATGATGGACATATTCTGCTTCAAGCAGGGTCAAGGGTTCGCCCAAAAACAGTTGGTGAGTAGACGGATGGTTCTGCCTGACAAATGTTCGACAGGGGACAAGGACAAGGGTCTGAGTGGAGTGCTCGCTCAAGTGTAGAGCGAAGACATGAGGAGACAAAACTAGGTGTATTGCTGAGTAGGTCTAAGCTGAGGGCTAAGCTACCTACAAGACGGTGTAGAGCACCAAGTGTCTCTACATCGATATCTGGTGTTTTCCCCATGCCCTAGCTGGTCTACCCGTTATCCATCCATCCGTTCTCACCAGTCTGGGACTAGTATTAGCTTAGTCTGCTTCCGTTTTAGTCCGGATCTTAGTCCGATTTGACAATCCGGTCCGGACCATAGTCCGGATCAACAGTCCGGTCTGGTTTTAGTCCGGATCGACCCCCAACAAGCCCAGTTTCTTTCAGACTTTTGATTCTTTATTTAGAACATGTCCCCCTTATCATTAGTAAGTCCAGGAACATATTCCGGACTATAAAAGCCTTGTATTAGGTTTTGAATTGGACCTACCTTCCGACCTTTTCCTTCCCTTCACCAACTATCATCCCGGAGAGTGACCCAGTCGTTCCCCAGGTCCCCCTAGCCATTGGGAACACCATCATTCGCAGTCCAGAGCCTCCCTTGGGTCGAGTCTACACTCACCCCCTACTAGTCCTCCTGACCTCCCAGTCAGGATTGCTGTTCTTCAATGGGTTTATATAACTGGGTAAGACAAACAGGGAGACAATGAGAGAAAATAAGGGATAACATGGATCAGTAAGTGTATGAGTAAGGTAGCCAATGGTGAAAGGGGATTAATGAGTAAATGGGGAACTATGAGGCTGATATGAGAGAATCGGATGAGGAGAGTAATGTTCAATGACAAAGTAAACAATAAGATGGAGAAAGGAATAAAACATAACATTACCCCCCTGTTAAGGTGAGGAGACACTGTCAACTCTTTCAAAATTCACGATAACTATACCCCAGGGAGCTGGTCATGTTGCTATAGGCTTCCACTGAAAAGGGGTTGTCCTCAGGAGAGTCTGCATGAGGGGGAGGAACAGGGATGGGACTCCCAGAGCGCCAACAAGGGCATGTATGAAAAGGCTTTTGGCAGTGGAGTTGGCAAGATGGAGGTGACAGCGATGGCGGAGAGGGGGGAAGTGTGAAACAATGGGAGTTGTTTGAAGAAGAGGAAGAGGAGGTGAAAGGGCAATGAGGGTTTCAGGTAGTAGTCAAGTCAACGCGAAGTGGGGTGCATTGAGAGACGCTTGCTTGCCGATGCACCATAGCACACTGATATTGAGCATGTCTGGTGTAAGAAAGAAAGGGAATATGGGGGTGTAGTGTAGGTGAACGAGTTTGCTCGTCCCAAGGGGTTCTAGGAAGGATTAGTAGTGAGAATGGGTTAGCTACTACTGACCTCAGTGAGCAGGAGCAAAAAGAGATGAGTCTGGACAACGTTTCAGGTAGAAAATGAGCGATCTGAGCGAGGACTGGAAAATAACGAAGCAAGGAAAATTGACGAAGCAGTGGCCTAGGACGATGGCTGACAAGGGAAAATGACGAAGTGGTGGCCATGAACGAGGGCCGGAGAAAGACTGACAAAGCTGGCCAAGGACAAGGGCCAGATATGAGAGAAAACAATGGTGAGAACAGCGCCAATGACAACGAGCACGATTCGGACAATGATGTGGGGTACAGAAAGATGATCTTCCTAGATCTCGATACACAATCTTTATAGTCTGGGCATTCCCTGGACTTGGTAACTATAGTAACATTTGAGGCCCTATCAAGGGACACTCGATTCTAAGTAGTGGAACGTCAAAGAAATGATTTATGATGATCAAAAGTATGAAAGAAAACAAGAATATAGAGAAACTGACGAGGAATGAGTAAGAATAAACAATCTGGCAGGCAAATCCAGACCAGATTGAACGAATACATATGGGTCCGGTACCAGATACTAGAGTCTGGACGGTGGATACATCAAAGGTGAAACGGACTGACCTCAAGATCATATGGACGGACTCGGGACATGACTAGATGACTTGGGGGACACTTGGACAGGCTGGAAATGGTGGTCTACAACCGTAGGAGGCTGCTGACTCCTACATCTGCAGTGGACTTGAATGCTGACTGTCCCCAGTCAGTCACATTGAAGAACACTAATCCTGTCTGTAGGGGGCAGGACGAGTGGTGAGTGGGTCTAGGGGCGCGGTATGCTCAACCCTAAAGGGACTCAGAGAAGGGGAGGTGAGTAGACGAGGACTCCGGGCTGAAGATACCTGTATTCCGGTAGTCCGGGCGGACTAGCAGAGCGATGAGCAATGGAAAACAGTGCAGTGAACAGTGGGAGACGGTGACAGTGACGGTGAATGGTGAGCGTTGAGCGGTCGGTCGAACGTTAGACGGTAGTTGTGAGCCAAAAGGGAGCTATCCTATTCAGGACTAGGTACATTCCTTATAGTCCGGGCATTCCCGGGACTCTGTAAGGTATGGTAGAACCACTAAATAGTCTGAGACGTCAGTGGTAGTAGTGGAAGTATAGTCCATGTTGTCAAGGAACGAAGGAAACGGTGGAAATAAAGGATAAACAGTCAAAAGGGAAATGTAAACGGTACCTGAAAGTAACAGAATGAAGCCACCAATGCAGCACAAGGTACTGCCCGGGGTCCAGTAGTAGTCCGGTAGTAGTCCGGTAGTCCGGTCGTTCGTATGTAAGGAAACAGTAAGTAAATGTAAATGGATATCCAACGGAATAGATGGACAAATAGGTGGAGGCACTGTACCGGTCTGAATATACAAGATATAAACGTAGAGACGTGCAGCACTCTACAACGTGACCATGGGGAAGACGCACCTTGGCAAATGGACAATAGACTCACGATGCGAGCAGATCACGCTAAGTGTCCACCAGCTCACGTCCCAATCCACAACTCTCTTCTTCCTACAATCACTATCATCCTTTCTTGCATCTACACCCACAATGTTCACGCTGGATAAAATACTGGTGTTCTTCCAACCATCGTTGAAGGACACCCCCCAAGCTGTTGCCCGTGACAACCTCTGGGTGGCAAGTGAACTGATACTTGATGTTGCCAAAACAATGCTGGACGACCGGGAAGACCTAGAAGAGGAGAAAGGCATGTGGATAACAGAATGGGAGGGCACAATGGTATGTATTCCGTTCTGTCATGGGTTCACGTTTTCCTAATATCCCAGCAGGCAAACACCCTGGGGTGTCTATGCGATGCCCAACATCACGATATCGAAGCATGGCTGAACAATGGAGCTGCAGAAAAAATCAAGGAAACCAACGCGGTGGCAGACCAGTGGAAGACCAACGTGACCAATCACCAGAAACAACAAGAGAAGGAACAATGTGCCCAGGACAAGGCCAAGATGGTGGCCAAGGCTACTGAGATTGCTGATGCGACAGCCCCAGTCGAGGTCGAAGAGGCCCTGGCGAGGCGGCCCAAGGTACATGAATAGTCTCCGAGTGGTCTCTATTTCTACTAACGGGTTGTCTTAGTGGCCATGGATCATTTTGGACAATGATGAAGAGGATGAGCCCAGAGGCCAAACGTCTTGTCCCCCCAAGAAGGTAGCCACACGCCTCCCCATCATCACCCATGATGAACCATGTGGGGGGTGCACCAAGGCTGACGTCAAGTGTCACAGGCCAGAGAGTCAGACGTGCAAGCAGTGCCAGAGGCTCAAGGCCCACTGTAGCAAATCTAGCAGTCGTGGAGGAAACACGACGAAGGCTGCAGACAAGGGAAAAATGGTGAGGGACCGCAAAGGCAAAGGTAAGGAAAAGGCTCCAGGTGCATAGCCGTTCTCTGTTGGGTTAACAAACTGACCGCCTGTCAGAGCGTCCGAGCCATGTGCATCGGATCTGGGCACCAGCACCCATAGTCAAGTTGTCGGACAGCAAGGATGGAGAAGCCAAGGAGGACTATCAGGGATCGATCTTAGGCAGCTGAAAGTGAACAACCAAAGAAAGCCTGCGGCTACTAATGTCTTGTGAGGACAAGAGCAGAAGGATGAGAATTCCAAGTATGAGTAGATACATCCTATGAATACTGGTTAAATACTACTATACATGTGTACATTACATAATACACCCTAAACCCAGAGAAACCCTATAACAATAGAAGCAAATGGAAATGAATAAAGAAGCAAGATGGAGATTAAATAAGAAGCAAAGCCCTGAACCAACCCTAAGCCCAAATAAGCCCTATGCCCTAGAATGAAATGACATAGGTGTGACATAGCGATAATGCAATGCTGACCAAAGCATGATGTCACAGGGAATGATCTAGACCAGGAACAGAATGAGATATAGATAAGATAAAGAGTAGATAAGATAAGATAGGGGAAAGGAATAGATAGGGGTATAAGCCAAAAATCAGTGTCATGACAAGGATGGGTTTGACTGCATCAAGGAGGAGCCAGAGTTCAACCTCTGGTTCTGGCAGGCCTACCCTGTCAGATTTCCTTATTTGGTATTTAGCTTATATAAGCATACCTTACATTGCACCAGTAGTTACCTTAGACTACTTAGTGACTTACTGAGTATTTTACAGGTTATGAGCCCCACCTGTGCTCAGTAGCTGATTCAGGTCACTCATTGGACTTGTGGGAGAAAGAGAAAACTCTCAGCGAAGGACTCTTACAACTTGAGAAAAATGCCTTACTTGACACAATCCAAGAGTGGCAAGAAAATTGTCATACTGGACCTTATGGATGGACGGAACTGGAAGGACTACCACGAGAAGCTTGTGCAGGCAGCGACCACACAGAACTTACTCAGCATACTTGATGGGACAGATATGAAGCCTACTGGCTGGAATCCATACAGGAAAGCAGAGTGGCTGTGTAATGACATGGAGGCCCAATGCCTCATTGTACAGACAACTTCATCAATCCTACATCATCATATTGGAGTTGCATTATCTGTCCACCAGATGTACACAGTCCTACAAGGTCTATTCGACAAGTCTACAACTATGGTACATGACAAGTCAGCACATGTGGCTGTGCAATCACCAAAAACCCATACTGACAACTATCAGAGGTGCAGCGAGCCAGACCACACAACACATGAATGTGACAAGTCGAAAAGGACAAAGCCACCAGTCAAGGAGAAAGGTAGCTGGGGATGTCGTAAATGAGAATGCGACATGAAAAACCTGCAACGAGTCAATCCAAGGAGCTGGAAGGGAGATAGCGACAGCACAGACACAGAAGTCCAATGTGCAACCACAGTCGCACTCCAGGTACCTGAGACAGCAAGTCCAAAGGTCTACGAAATGACTATAGACACCCCAGCAACAAGCACAATGAGTGCTGTGCCAGAAGTGCCAGCAGGCACATCGTGGGAACCTGAGGACAGCCACTGCAGAGGAAGCGCATGGAATGTGCATGAGATCGGGACACCTGAGGACCATGAGAACAAGTCCAACCGAGTTGATGAAGGGCTAAAAAGGATAGGTCAGCAAACAAACTGGCAAAAACCCCACCAGCGAAACCATACCAAGGTACTGGGAAAGGGGAGGTCAACAAGAGAGTTTGGATGACTGATGAAATGGCCGAGACATGTGGGAAACTGACTAGAGCAGATCTGGGCATAGAAGCCACAGAGCCAGAAGCTACCAGTGAACTCACTGCTGTAAAGGACAGCCAAATTGAAGGTGACAATGCCAATGTCGCCAAGCCAGAAGTGACTGTGAGCGCATGGAGCACATCACACAGTCATGACCATCCAGTGGAGCCTATAGAGTTGACAGTTGAAGTGGAGGCGTCCACAGAGCAAAACACACCATATATTTCCAGCACATCAAGCGCGTCAATAGATCGTGCATGTATAGAGGAAGCGCACATTGGCAATACCAGAGGTGTTGACAGCACAGAGGTAGTGCACCAGGACATGCAGGTTGAGATGGAGTGTACTGCGACAAGCCATGATGTACTGATTGCAGAGGAGAGTGGCAGAACAGATCACAAAAAGTTAATTGCAGGGGAGAGATGAAATGCCAGCAAGTGCACACGATTGACAACACTGACCAACGAAAATGGTCAGCACACCCCAGAATCACTGCCCAACCTACCAGCTCTACCAGAGCCACCTGACAATGCTGACAAACCCACGAACACCATGCCAGAGCCCCCAAGCATCAAGCTCGAAGGGGAGAGAGATGTCGAGCCAAGATGTGAGCTACAATGCACGGACGATGAAGTGGAGGAACTGGGAGTGTTAGGACATGTCAAGGATGCTAGAGGCATGCTGAAGAAGCTGCAGAGTACATTAGAACGGCTGCATGAATGGGTAGAATGTGCGGAACACAAGTACTCACCTGAGAGGACTCGAACCGAGCCATATGACCCAGGTGGCAAAATGGTTACACCAGGTGGTGCATACAGATCCCAGGAACATGCCAGAGGGTCAAGGAGCATGCGTGTCGATGGAATGAATGTGCAATGTTGAGATACTGGTCTGGTAGGCCAGATACAGGTCCAGGAGGCAATAAGAGATGTCGAGGATGATTGAGAGCACCGAAATGGCCGCAATGGAGTCCAGATGGATGGAAGAGATTGCCGGGAGGATGGCACAATGAGCAGTACATGCTATGACTCAAAACGAGTGGAAACGCGATTGCTAGCTGTGGACCACATGAGTCAGCACCAGTGGCACCCAGCAGAAATGGCACACGCACCTGAGCCACCCACACTGTCCAGCAAGCACCACAGATGTCCTACCAAGCCTACCAACCTGTAGAATACTCAGTAAGTCACTAAGTAGTCTAAGGTAACTACTGGTGCAATGTAAGGTATGCTTATATAAGCTATATACCAAATAAGGAAATCTAACACTCCCCCTCAAGCAT
>JBBPMH010000044.1:0-84328 GCA_038090235.1 Pulveroboletus ravenelii
TAGCCTCGCCGCGGGGTTGATCGACGGCCCATTCGGCCCCGTGGCAAACTCCCCGTGTAGTCCACGTGAATGCCGGATGGCCTCCTCTGCAATGAGCTCATCACGCTCGCAATACACCAGCCCCTCTCTCCCCTCCCCTCCCCATCCCCCCGTCGACAGCACCACGTACCCCGTCTCCCCCGTCCCTCCCTCCGACATACCCAGCACCTCCAACGCCACCGTCAGCCACCCACACCCACAATGCCGTCGCAAACTCACCTCCCGCGTGGCCATTGGCGGCCTGCAGAGCTGGGCATCGACATGCGACATCAGCTCACTCTGCCGCCTCATTTCCCGCCACCACTCCTCTTCCGCTGCGCCTCCCATCCGCATAACCCTGCATTCAACGGAAATTGGTCGACCTGATCGCCGAGCGTGTCCTTCAGCCTCCTCTCCTTGGTGCATCTCTGATGTTGATCCATGCCTCGCGCCCGCGCACAACATTTGCAATTGCGTGATAGACCGTCGTAGATCTGGCACCGGCAGGGGCTCGGTTCTCGGGTAAAGCGGCCCATCTGGTACGTCCACTTCATCTATCCAATGCGTGGTTTCATATAGTGCCATCAGGTCTTCGTGCGGAACAAGGCAGCCCTCGGTCAGCGACAGGCATTGGAGAAAGGTGGCTGCCACGGTCGACGGACAGGGCTCAAAAACGAGGACCTTCTGAATCGGCAGTTCGCCAACAGGAACTAGACCGAGATCTGCACAACCGTCGTATCCTTCACCAGCTCATCACAACGAGGGACTCACCATTGCATGTCATTACAACCGGCCTTTGGCAGCATTGAATGAATTCAACCACAGCCGGCCAAAATCCTGCATCCTCCTTGAACAATATGTCGACTTCTTCCAGGAGCACAAGAGACTGCCCAATCATCGGTCTCGATCCATCAGATTCGCCTCCGCACATTTCCCTGAGGGACGCCTCGTCTGACGAGACCTGCGCCTGGTCCGCTAGCAGGGATGGCATTTCATGCATCGAACTCTCAGCCTCTACACTGATAGGCTGATCCTCAGTCCCTTCCTGTGTTTTGCCGAATCTGCCAGATCGTCCCGTCTTACTCTTGGTCAAACAGCCGCGGAGCCCCACGAGTTCCTTTGCCTCTAACTTGGTCGTTTTCGTTGGCGCATGCTTGTGAACCGTCTGGACGATATGATTCCTGCCTACATCTCCGATAAGATGGTCCAAGTTGGCACCGTTGCGTCTTCCAATACCAGGGTACACCTCGAAAACCTTCCATCCCAACTCCTCTGCACAGGCATATACCGCAGCAGTCTTCCCACAACCAGGGGGACCGGTTATAAGGAGGGTATTGGTCAAACTGGCGGAAAAATTAGTTTGAGCGGGTTCCTGTAGTCGAGACGTCCCGTGGTTGGTTTCCGTCGCAGGAATGTTGGATACGACTTTGTGGATGCGAGCAAGAGTCTGTTTGCAGAATGCGAACTCGTCCTCTGAATCTTCAGGAGGCTCCTCGGTTTGTTCCTCATCCACATCACTATAGACCACGAAGTCGTCCAGATCATCATCCGAATCCACTCTTCTCTTCTTGTAGCCTCGTTTCCTGGTTACGGCCCGAGTGACACGGGGTCGCTTCGTACCTCGCAGCTCGACCCGCTTCAAAGCACCTTTTTTGGTTTCACTGGCTGCGATACCCTTCGGCACTGGCCCCTCTGACTGGCGATCTTGCAAACGCAGCTCGAGCGCCCTAAGCCAGTCTCGTAGATAGATAGCATGTTGCTCATTACCCAGCACTTCATTCGCTCGTCTAGGACGAAAGCGATGAGTCCACGTCTCGGCACGGCGTAATGGGACCCTTTCTTGATGAGCAACTATTCGCGCGAAAGCGGGATGAGAATCTGCGTAATCACGGCCGAACAATTGGATATACTGTTCACTTTCCTGAGGTGTCAAAGACCGGTGGATGTGGCCCAAAGGAATTGAGGGAATATTATCCATCTGCTGCAACTTCTTGATGAAGTCTAGCGTTCCTTCATTTGATGGACGATAGCCTGAGGGTGCGTTACGTTTTACGGGTGCTTGGCTAGCAGTATAAGAATGCTGCACTCCTCGAACATGCTGCGAATATGAACTAGGGAAAGGTGCAACATCCCTTGACCCCAGCAACCGTTTACCCGGCACCTTGTCCTTGCCTGTTTTATACGGACACGGGTCCTCGTGGGTCTCGACATGCGGAAAGCTCGCGATACCCTCACAGCAGTGAATACTGGGAGTTGTTGGAGAGGAGGGAGGTGAATGTAGGGTCGCGTGGCTGTATTCTGAACAAGGAGATAGCGGATGAGCAGACGATAAATGCGGTTCCATTGACAGATCTATGTCGCAGGAATCATCAGTGATGTCTATAACCTTGGTATTGTCCACGCTAGTGACCGTCTCCCGTAGTCCGTTTGGCGGGGGAGGCATCTTCGTAAAAATGGGAAACAGCTGGCCTGTATGGCACCATATTACTTACGGCTGAGACACACTACAATAGGCTCACTCACTTGGTTTGGGCCGCCTAGGTGGTTGTGGTGGAGGATGGGGATCAGCTGCTTGAGGAAGGTCTGCCGAGTCTGCGTACTTGAGGTGCAAGTCTTGTACCTTTACGGTAGAGCCAGCGCTGGAGTTTTTCCGGTGAAAGAGATCCTTCAGGTTCGTTTGCGTTGCTACCTGACACGAACGGTGGTCTAGTAAGTTACATGACACAGAAATGTGGAGAAGCAGCACCCGTTGGGCTTTGATTTGGCCGCCCATACTTCTTGTTCTCCGCTTTTCCGACATGGTAACAGTAGGAGGTGAAGCGCACTGTTCGAGCCACGGTTGGGTATGTTTACTGTGATCGAACTGGGCACGCGTCCCACTAGTAGGAATCAGGAGCGCGTCGTGTGACATTGTCACACGCGTCCTGATCAAGCTCATGTCCGACAGTCAAGACACTGGACGGCGGCCTCCCATCAGTATGGAGTTGTTGAAATGGATATCCAAGGAGTATTTCGGTAAGCCGTCGTGTCCATTCACTAGGGTGGTTAAATCCCTCGACCAGGCTCAGACATGAACGGTTCATCATTCCGCGTCCTTGATCACCCACCGACGCCCCTGGAGTTTGCCAGGCTTGTCCATTTATCGAGACCGGTGGTCATCAAGGGTGAAATCTGATCCACTTGGGCGATTTCAGTGAGGCTAATACGCTGTCTCTTAGGAGTACAATTTCCGGCATTGACAAAGTGGACAGACGACTATCTCGTTCAAAAAATGGGCGATCGGTCCGTCTCAGTTGCAGTGACTCCAGATGGGTATGACTTGATCATTCGCGACCCTTCTTCAAAAGCACGATTGAACGATAGCAAGTCGAGCAGATGCAGTCACCCGCGCACCAGACGGAAAACTATACTTTGCTGAACCGTTGATAGAGTCCATGACCCTTTGTGATCTCTTTCAGAAGCTGCGCTCAGGTGACTCGCATTCATTTATATTCTGGTTGACGTGATCGGACCATGCCAATGTTCAGATGAAAAATGCGTTCATTATCTGCAATCGCAAAACGGAAATTTGTATTCGCAGAGTTTCTTCTCTAACGGGGAAGATCCCTCGGAGTTTGTGGTCCTGCGAGCAGACGTCCCCCCCGAAGTCAACTTCGCTCGTGGTGCTCCAGGTTCGTTATCCATTCATGACGATGCTTTTTTAAATTGTCATGAGATACCGACTAGATCCTAGATCGTACTCCTGATGCTGTAAACCTGTGGATCGGGGGGAGCGACAGCGTTACAAGCATACACAGTGGTCGGTATCCGGTATTCTTTCAACTTCCTGAGTGTGACAGGAAGTAGACCCTTATGAGAACATATATACTGTCGTCCGTGGCACAAAACATTTTACATTACTGCCCCCAAGCGAAGGATGGTGCTTGAAAGGTCTGTGCTGTACACTATCATTGTCTTGTCGCTCATGGAAGCAGAGGGGTCATACCCGCATGCTGTGTACACCCGTGCTAAAGCGTCTCCAGAACTCCACCTCCTGCCATCGTCTGAAGCTTCACCTGTGCGATGGTCTTCGATCCCGGACCCTGACCTCCCAGATGCACTGCCACCAGAAGCTCACCCAATACACATCACACTAACCGCGGGAGACACACTGTACCTCCCTATTGGCTGGTGGCACTTTGTCAGGCAGTCTGGCGATGTTACTATCGCGTTGAATTGGTGGTATGATGCAGAGCTTCAGGGGGCCAATTGGGTATGGCTGAACATGCTTCGAGGCCCACCTGGCAAGTGAATTATCTTTGGCTGGCGCACGGAATGCGCTAAGGTGACCGGATGCTCCGGGCTCATATATGTATTGGTTACTTGGTCCGAAATACAGGTATCCTACGAGCCCTACTGCTAGGTGTGATGGACATATGGTTTGGGTGGCAGTGCGTAGCGCTGTCCAGCTCCGGGACTGCCTGGGCTGCTGTCGAGCTGCGCACCCATTGGGTAGTCGTTCTGTGACGCGTGCAGTGAGTGATGCTCGCCCAGGTAGTAGGAGGAGAACAGACACCCTACCATTGATGCTAGCGAACAGGGGGAATCGTGAGGCGCAGGAACGATTCGTGGAGAGCTGGTTGGGCCTGTATGTTTGCGCGAGAATCTGTGCGTGCTGCCGGAGGTACAGAAGGAACGCGTCGCTAGCCCATCTCCCCTTTACCTTCATGACTTCGAAGGGGACATTTCGCAACAAATATTCGAGTGTTGAGCTGACGCGAATGCCGTGTCCATGTAGTGGTTTCATGCCAGCAGCCTTGAGGGCGACATTGAGTGCTTTTAGGAGTTTTGGCTTTGTTAGCGGGTGGTGTCCTTTTCGATGTCTGTAGGCGAAAAGGGGCCGTCGTTAGGTAGTGTATTTATTTGCAGGTGATTGTTGAAAGCGGCCACTGGGTCGGATGGGCCATCCTACTTCGCCCAGCTCACGTCCTCACCGTGTGGGGCGGTCTTGGTCCGTGGGAGACGCGCTCTGGTGACTGCGTTTCCTTGCCGGTCCTGGTCTGGGTGTATGGTAGTTGGATACTGCGCTGCCTGAGTACGTGCCTGCCAGTCCGTGCTCTGCCACATCGCTCGTGCCTCACTTTGTGTCGGATCCGTCAGTTAGAGCTACTTTCGTCACATATGTCACGTCACACATTCCTGTAACATTCTGTGCCATCCATTATCCAGACATGGGCAAGGACAAGAACGAGAAAAAAGAGAAAAAGAGAATGGCAGAGGAAGTAGCGGGTGCGCCAGCGGCTGAGGTTGCAGAAGCCGAGGAGGCGCCCTCGGTGCGTTTTCTGACCATCATCATGTTGGCCCTTCTCGGTTCTACTCAGGTGTCCAGACTGCGAAAAAAACAAAAAAAGACAGGGAGGAAATCGTCATCCCTCTTGAGGACCTTTCTCCTATTGCGCGACCTCTTGCACAGAAAAAGCTAGTGAAAAAGCTGTACAAGACGGTCAAGAAAGGTGAGGTACTGACCTACTAATGCCGTGCTCGTGCGTGTTGATTGTTACATGCTGTCATCAGCATCCAAAGCTAGGCAGGTCAAGCGCGGTGTCAAAGAGGTTGTGAAGGGTATCCGCAAAGGAGAGCAAGGGCAAGTGATCCGTTCTGTGTTGCCTTGTCACACTCGCGCCATTTCATTTTCAGGTTACTCGTTCTCGCTGCTGACATAAATCCCATCGACATCATATCCCATCTTCCAGTACTTTCCGAGGACGCGCAAATACCCTACGTGTTTGTAGCATCCAAAGAAGAGCTTGGGCACGCCAGCTCTACAAAGCGGCCGACAAGTTGCGTCATGATATGTCCAAATCTGAAGCGCAAGGCTCAGAAGACAGACAGTGGGGACGGCGGTGAGGACGACTACCGGGAGCTGTACGAGGAATGTTGTCGGGACGTGGTGAAGCTTGATTCCAAGGTCGTTTTCTAGTTTCCCGTAGTCGATGTTGGCTCGTACTGTCTGTCCGACAAGTACTTACCTAATTTATCTGCCAGTTCAGTCGTGTATCGGGGCTAGCCGTAACCTGGATACTAGGAAGAGTAACCTTCCCAAGTTTACGCGTTTCTCCTCCCACCTACCCGTCCTCGGTCTCTCGCTCTCAACTATGCCCGCGTCGAAAGCCAAGTCCGGAAAAAAGTCCCAAGTAACTCCGGCAAGCACCGTGCCCCCGTCACCAGTTTTGAAGCCATTGGAGACAGACCGTGTGGTTGCAGCTGGCTCAGGGAAACCCGACAAAAATGCTTATGACGCGGAGCAGGAGAAACTCAAGTCTGAGATCGAGGCCTTGCAGGCCAAGCTTGTGAGTTGTGTCGTATTCTCACGGTGGAATGGCTGATCGTCGGCTTTTCGCAGAGTGCCCTCCGAGAGAAGATATCGTTGGCCACCAAGCCTTCGGGGAACGACAGGCGGAATGCGCTCCGTGCGGAACTCGACAGCATACGTGAACAACAGTCTTCTTACAAGATTTCTAGAGGGAAGATTCTCGACCAACTCAAGGCTTTGCAAGATGACGTACAAAAAAAGGTACGTTCAAACGAACTCCTTCCGCGAGGGTCAGCCTAACGAACGACCACCTCAAGACGAGGGACTTGCAAGCTGCGCGGAGCAAGACACCATTCCGAGCTGTCGCTGAGGTTGATGTTCACATCAAGTACGTCATTTCTATGACCGCTTTTCAACCGGAATTACTAACTTTCTTGACTAGAAATCTGGAAAAGCAGGTAGAATCTGGCAGTATGAAGCTTGCTGACGAGAAGCGTGCCCTTCAAGAAATCTCGCAGTCCAAACGGATCCGAAAGACCGTAGAAAGCTTTCAGGCTTCCCAGGATTCAATCGATGCAGACCGGAGTGCTGCCGATGAGCTTCGCCGACAGTTAGATGACCCAGAGTCCAAAGTCGTTTCTGATCGTTACGACGCGATCAAAGCGGAACTAGATGACCTTAAGAAGGTGTCAGACGAAGTACAGGCTGGCCGCACTAAGCTCTTTGAAGAGCGGGATAACTTGCAAGCTCAGATAAATGCCCTCTTTAATGGGAAGAGGGCTTCCGCGCAGCAGTTCCGAGAAGCAAATGACCGCTACTGGGCGAAAGTCAACGAAGATCGTGCTCGTCGTGCTGAGAGGGCTCGCGCGCAGCGTGCCGCCGAAGAAGCTCAGAAGAGATTGGAACACGCGAAACGGCTACGAGAAGAAGCATCGCTGCCAGCTTATCAAGCGGAGATCGAAGATTGCCAAACGTTGATCGACGCCCTTTCCAGCAAGAGTTCTGACACCGTCATTCCATCCTCTTCGGTACCTGTGAAGGGCGAAGTAGCTGGCGTGCCTAAGCTCGAGCTAAGACAGGTGGAGGCCACCAGTGACGGTCTTGTAGCACGCAAGAAGAAAGGGGAAGAGGAGGTGACATACTTTGCTGGAAGGGGGAAACGAGGGAAGAAAGACAAAATGCCCAAGACCACACAGGAACTGGATGCCCCCAGAAATCTTCCCTTTGGTACCATTACTGCTCTTTCCAAGCTCGCGATTTCTCTTCCAACTGCCGCAGGCGATCTTCCACGTGTCATTGAAGACCTGAGGACGAAGAAAGCGTGGTACGAGGCTAACCAGGCCCGTGTAACGGCCGAAAACATCGCCAAAGCAGAAATGCAAATACAACGCCTCACAAGTACGGCCAAGCCTGAGTGCCCCGTCGACGGTCCCCAAGCGTCGGTGGACTCGAATGGTAATGCGGATACACCGCCGGAATCGGTGTCCGCTCAGGTAGAGAACGATTTAATTGATGATGAAACGACCAGCAACGTGGAAGTTGATGCAGAGTAGATGCGGGCTTAGACATGTCCGGATTGTTAAATCTCGGTGCTACCTGTACCAAAGGACTACTTCTGCCTGATTGCAAGCAAAGGAAAGCTAGTATTATTCAGGTCAAGCTGTCTACAGTAGTGAGCACATTTTTTCGGAAAACAATCGGACGGTACAAGTACGGAGCAAGGTAGTAATAAATGATAGGCCGAGAAACGTGGTTATATATACTTGCAGACTATATTAATCTTTTCTGCACAACTCAGAGGACAGAAGGTATGGTTGATGCCGAGCATTCAGGACGCAGCCTCCGCTTTAATAGTTTCGGTTTCACGCTCTGGCTCACTAGCGTTACCAGGTAAACTCAGGTCTTGAGTTGAAAACGGTGCGACATCGAACGAATTCGTCGTCGCGTACTCGGAGAACGCAAGGCCAGCTTGATGGACCGAAGGTATCGAATCCTCGGGGGCTGAGGTATCCATGTAGTTTAGTCCCCCATATGCATCAGAATTGAAACCGGGAGCTGAGGCGTCCAGCGCGCCAGCAGGGAATGGTTCCTGTTGCAATGCGGCCAACATGCTGGAGGTTGTCGGAGCGTGGTTCATAGCGTGTTGTGACCGAGGCTCAGAGGGAGTGAAGCTCTCTTGTCCAGCCATGGGCGAGAGAGAAAAAAATTGCTGCTGAATGACTGGTTCGACAGAGGCGGCCACCGAATTGGTGGACAGAGCAACGTTCCGCAGTACATTTACCGCGATCCAGTCGCTATGCATTCGTGAGGAACACTAGAATAAAAAGGGGGAGGGCAGAGCTTACTCGAGGAATAATTTCATTATCTGAAACGCTCCGAATGCAGGGTCGCTCCTGATGGTCTGACGCCGAGTGAGATTCACGCAAGGCAATTTGGACAAAATAAAACTCACGAGATCCCTCATGACTTGGCTAGTCACATACCCCCAGCGAATGAGTACACTACGAGGACTCATCGTTCCTCTGTCGTCGCTAGCTCCGATGCGCTGCTCCATGAGTCTCTCCGTGCATTTATCTGCCCATGCCATGACTTCTCTGACAGGCTCGTTGCTCTTCGCAAGACCATCCATCATCGCGACAAATTCTACCTCGAGAAGTTGGACGAGATCTTCGTGTCGGCAGTTACAAACCAAGGCCGATTGGTTCCGAACCGATTCAAAATCTACCTTTTGCCAGGATTGACGCATCTCGGCAAGCTGCTTTTGGTTAGTGAGGACCGTGTTTAAAGCCTGAGTGACTTGGTAGATATCCACGAATCGTACTGTGTCAAGGGGCGTCAATTGAGTAATATCTCACCATCCACATGAGTGTCCACGTACAGACTAAATGTCCGAAACGTGCTCCCAACTCAACCTTGGGCTCGACGAACGTGGTCCCGTATCCTTCAAGAGCGAGAAGTAGAATTTTCTCCATCTGACTGGCAAGTTGGCGCAAGCTATTCAAGGATGGCGTAGGAAGAGGGGAAAGCATCTGCGACCTGAGGAACTCGAGTATTTCCTATTCACGGTTGAACAGTGGCACAAAATCAGCATGTTGCAGACTTACATCATATACAATTGCATCGGCCTTGGCCATCAGTCCTGCAATTGCGGGTGCATGGACGATCTCACGGTGAGCACCTGTCAAGGTCGACCAGAATCCCCTGAGATGCATCTCAAACTGGTCAAATCTAAAGGTGCGAGCGCTCTCCAGGACTGCATCCAAGTGATCCTGGAACCAACCCCATACTTCTCTTCCAGCGATACATTGAGCAGAAGCAGAACTGGCTCCAATGGCTTCCTCTATGGATGGAAAGTGGTGCATATGACGGACTGAAAGATGCTGTTGTATTTGGACAAATTGGCCATCGGTATTGGGTGCGAGGGTTAACGTAGGTTGTGGTGCGATGTTGGGCTCCGTCTGACTGGTATGTCGACGGATGGGGGTGTGACTTGGGTACGAGTTACTCCTGGACAGGACTTGGGCTTGCGACGATAGGCTGCCAGCGGTTGGTGTCTTATCACTTATGTCTTCAAATGTGACGCTGGCTTTGAGATCCCCTGAAAGAACAAGAGAGTTCCGCTTGGAAGCGCTGGACCCTTCCGAGTCTTCATCCTCATCCTCATCCGATCGCTCCTCACCCTTGTTTGGGTTCTCCCCCGACTCCTGCGCGGCACGAGCAGCGTTGATGGATGACTGACCTGCATTGTTGTTTGACTTGCGGATGTAATCTTGCAAAAATTCGGCTTCTGCCGAAGTCGCGGGACGAATGCCACAATCTGCCAGAAAAAGATAATTCATAAATTTTCTGATCAACGTCGGATGGAGGGCGGTAAGACACGTACAATGGTATTTGCTATTCCCGCGAACACCAAGACGCCTTGTTTTGATAGTGGGGAAACAGAGTCTGATGGCCTTGCCGAGCGTCGCAGTATTAATATGCGGGATTTGGTACTGGTCGCAAACTCTGCGGTATGAAAAATAAAGGCCCTGGCGCGGTACATTCCCGTCAGGGTAAGGTGCATAGTTGGCTGTTAGCCTGGGGTGCGAAGGTGTGAGAATTGGAAGCTGGGAAAGGAAGCATGAGAACGCACCAAGCCTGAACGAAAATCTGCTTCGCCCGGTCGGAAGCACTGGTTGTGGTTGCAACCCGGACGTTGGCCGCTAGCTTCTGCAGGGCATGGTCGGGGCTGACGGACAGCCTGCCAAAAACGCTTGCAGACTGCCGGGGCTCTTGATGATTAACGGGGACCGGTTGGCCGGGCCCGTAGATGGTAGAGTAGTCTGAGGTGTTGCCGAGAAACATGGTGAGATCGTCGGTTTCGCTCGAGGAGGAGTGGACGCTCTCTGTGTCGCGGGGGTAAGGAGAAGCCGCAGCACGGGCCCTGAGATGGGTCTGGCGAATATGGCTCTTTAGCGCAGAATTAGTCATATTACTGTTTGGAGGAGAATGACAAGGGGACAAGTCTGTAGAAGGGAGCGAATACACGGAAGAGTGGCGTGCTGGATCGCTGCTGAGATAGGCGGAGGAGAGACGGTATGGGTCATCTGAGGGAGGGGGGATGCCGTGTGGCATGCGAGGGAGGATGTCCTGAGAGGAGTGCGGGCGGGAATTAGGCGAATGCGTCGAGGAAGAGGAGATCGAGGTTGAACGGGAATGAGGGTGGCTGGGTGGTAAGAAATCAAAGGGGGTGTTTGAAGAGATTGTCTGGAGATTTACGGCAGCCATACGAAGGGACAGAGAAAGAGGGTGTTGGGCTGGGGATTCGACCGACGCAGCGAATAGGCGGACCAGCCGGTGGAAGGGGAAAGAAAAGCGAATAAAAGGGAGGTGGCGGGGGGGGGGGGGGAGCGGGGGACGGCCAGGAAGGGGGAAGATAATAAAGCGGGACTACCCCGTAAGCCAAGGCGAAGAAGGAAGACAAGCAGAGGGAAAAGAGACGAGAGCGCGTGGGGAGGAGAGGCAGCGAGTAGCCGTTTTGCAGCTGTGACGAGATCGCAGGGACCAGAGTGTACGGTCGGTGGTCAAGGCAACGGCCCCCCCCTTGCCCGATATTATTATTATTATTATTTATCCCCACGCTCGCCCCCTCCCCCGAATCAACACCGCCCACGACGCCGATGCGCCCCACAGCCCCGTCGGGGTGTCCTGTGCAGTGTTTGCAAAGACCTGGGACGGGCTGGGAACCACAAGGGTTGGCGCTGACAGCATAATTGATCAACTGGGACGGATCACGCCCAGGGCTGCGTTCAGCGCCCTAGCGCAGTGTTTTAGCTGTCGGCACACTCGCTCCAAAAGAGACTGTCAGAATATAAATACCTTTGACAGCTGGATGGCAGACCATTCAAAATGCTTAGCAGCGTTCTGTAGAGGGCGTCAATCAGTCCGTTTTCCTGCATGCAAAATTCCTGCGTCTTGTCCATGACCGTCTTCTCACTCTGCTTTGGAATTAGCATCCGCTCCCCTTCATTCCAGTAGTGACATGGCACTATATAGAGGCATCTACCCCTGCTTGTACCTAGGCAGTACTTATCGCGTCGGTCACTCGGCTTCCGCTATTCATCGTCCTCCAAATCAGAATCACCAAACAGACATGGTCCGTCAAATACCATGTCGACATCTGGCTCAGCTATCTTCCTTCCAACAGTAACAGCGAGAGGAGTGCAGTGAACCACCACAGTCGGCGGAACCCCTTGCAGTGCTTGCACGTGACTGTAAGAGTCGAGCTCATAGCGAGCGCCCGTATCGAGTAGCACTCGCGTGGAGTTGTTGGCACAGGGAGCGTCTACTGCCATACAGTCATCTGAGTTCGCTACTTCCAGCTCCGCGATCTCGACTGTGTTTGCACTGGATGTAACTTGGATATCGTCCAGAGGCTTGTCGCCGATCTCCGTTTCAAAGGAAGTGGTACTAGAAGAGCGCGCGTCGGTGGTGCCCGATCGCCCCGGCGAAACATGTCCGACACCTTCCCTGTCCTTTGTAAAGTTGATCTTGACATACTGCGATACTGATGGTTGGGAAGGCCTGAACTTCAAGATCCTACCGATCGTTTCCCAAGGGTGCGGGTCAGACAAGAGATCGATCGGGAGGCTGCCCAGCATGTCGTCTTCGGTAACTTGACTCGTCATGACTCGAGTAGAATCACGTCCATCCTCAGCCGGGTCCCCATCATTGTTTCCGATTGACAGAAATGTGCGGTTACCATTGCAACGTGTTGTATGGCACCGTTCGAGTTCTGGCTGCTCTTCATCCGGGCTAGAGACTGACGAGAGTGTGAATGTTTCATACACGCTACCAGAGCCTTCGTGGATAAAGCAGCCTTGCGATGGCTGATGAACGGCGTAATCATTATCATCTTCTTTGGAAGGATGGCTCGATTGTACAGACTGAATAGCAGCCGGGGGCGAGGTGTCAAGATCCAGGATGGAGTTGTCTGATGTCTGCGAACTGGAGGGGAAGGGTGATAACCAGGGGAATGGTTCAATGCCATCTGAAAGTGTACAGGACTTTTCGGGTTCGCCGCCTTCAGCACGAGAGAGTGGAATGGCGTCCGTAAGCATTTGCGCCCCTGTATGTGCCGAATTTTCGAACCTATCCCAGGACGTTACATCAAATCCCCCAGGAGAATTCGACGCTGAAAGAACGCTGCCCTCTGTGAGTTCATCATGATGAGCCTCTGCCAGTCGCATAACTGTTACAGGTGTTTGCATACACCCGATATATGCAGTCTCTTTGAGCTTCGGAGTGTTGATACCAACGAGATTCGGTTGTTGAAGGATGCGGTCAATGGTAGCTCGCATGGATATGTCTCCTCCGTAAGCAGATTAACAGATAGAAAACGAGGAATAAATCATACACACGATCCGAAATATCAAGTACACCGAGAACTTTGGATGGTCCATTGCGCCGCGTCGTGCTGCTCGGCAACGTGGCCGAATACAATCTGTCTCTGCCGCACACATCTATGGGAGACGTAGCAATCGAGTGCGCGCTAGTGCTTCCACGCGCATGCGCGAGGGTAATCTCCGGCAGAACGGATGAAAGCATCGGTGTACTCGCATGAAAGCGGTTTTCCTGCGTTGCACACAAGGCAGACGCAAGACGCTGCTTTCCAAAATGGCGTCTTTGTGCACGTCCGACGACGTCCTTTGATTTTGCCCGTGCAATGTTTCTGCCACACGCGTTTTATATGTGAGACGGGCTGTAGTTTCTAGCAGAAGAAATGGACCTTTTTCCGCCCATGTAGTTTGCTCCAACCATTTTCGTTAAGGCTCGGACGCCAAAAGGTCCAGTGCAAGCCGAAACCCTGTCTAGAAGCGCACCTTCCACAACGTACCGAGTGCCACGTGTTGTAGGCTCGCTGTCGCGTGGTATATGTCCGAACGGTAGCCCGACTCTAGCGTCAAAAGTGCACCGTAAGTTTTTTTAATCTCGTCGGAAAGAGGGGTGAAGAAATGGTATTGATGGACAACAGAACTGATAGCTGGAGCTGAAAAGGTGGAGAACTATGGGAGATCACATGGGCTGGTACTACTAGATCCGGTGGACTCGGAGTGGGTCCCATGACAGGATCGCATGGCCGTGGGTGACAAGTTCGAAACGTGAACAAGATCTGGGCCTGACCTTCTACGATGGCTGGGCGTAGTGGGCGCGAAGACGTGAGGGGAAGCGGAAGGGAGGAAGAGGGGCTTAACGGACGACACAACTCATGCGGAGGCAGACCTGTCATTTGCGTCACGTTCATAGAATACACGAACATCGGAACATGCACAACGTATCGGAGTGAATGCTCCCCCTCCTGCAGCTGTTTAAAGCGACTGCATCCAAAAGAACATACTTAGGTCCGAGTATATCCCCCAATCGCAGAATCACAGCGGTGGTTGCGCTAACAGTCGACACGTCAAGCTTCCCTGTTTCATGATGACAGAATGTTTGGCCATTTGATCCGGAGTCCTTCGAGCCAACGCATGTACAAAAGCTCGGCGATAGGTGACTTGCGTACTTGGGTAGCCGGATCATCTGCCTTAAGGGGGTAAGTAGATGACGAACTACCCGCTTCTGGTGGCGGCACCGAAATGTCCTCTTGAACTTCAGTAACAACCAAACCCTTGGCTGTCATTTCGCTCTTTCGGATAATCCGTTTGTGGGGGAACAGTCCACGAGAAGTCTGTACGTGCTGTCGGACGGAGGGGTTCCTGAATTGCACACGAATGTCAAGTAGGATTTGCCGCGCGCACAAAGAAAACGTACTCGTTGATGCCAGAGAGAATGTCAAGGATAACACTGTAGGAGAGAGCTGCGTTGGCGTTGCATAAGTCAGTAAAGCCTCGAGCTATCATGCTCAGTGATTCGATCTCTCGAGCGTCCATGTCATCTCGTATGGCCTTTGAGAGCCGGTCAGAAGGACGATAGGCAGGGCGGCCAGGTTGCGCTCACGTTCTGGAGGGCCGGAAGAACTACATCATCAACCATAACTCGCCCAGCCTGTTCAGATTCGCTTGCTCTTCCCTTCAACGATGAACGTTCTCTAATGGGCGAAGTTGATGATGGGGATTGGGGGGGATCATCTCTGCTACGTGCAGTCCCTACATATCCTGCAGAAAGCCTTAGGGAGCCAATAGTGTCGACTTTCTTCACCGGTCTAATGGTGTCCACACCAGAACCCAGATCAGCCTCCCGCATAACCGTTCCGGCACCAGTCGTTCTGTGTCTTGCAGCATAGGACGAACGTTTCATGGACCGGACAGAACCAGAGTAGGCAGGGGGTGCATCTTGAGGTGGCCTACCTTCTAGCAGAGTGGCAGGCCCAGACGAAGCTCTACAATCACTCGGCGAGGCGTCCGAGGCGGTGAGGAGAGTGGGCATGTCCTGTTCTTCGGGTGGCGATTTAATCATGACAGTCGAGTGTGCTGCCCCGTGGTTCAATCCGATGTCACTAGATATCAACTGCTCGCTGCCTCCGATGGCAACTTCCGTATCAATGGATCGTTCTTCGTCATAGAACAAACGTTCTTCCTCGGCTTCCTCGATATCCATGTCAGGAAGCAGGTCCCGGGCAGCACTGCTGAACGTCCCCATCACAGATGAAGATTTGATGGTGTCAAAGTTCCAATCACTACGTATCGTTCCATTACTCTCCCAATTGGTGGTTCCTCTGATGGTAGGTTGGTATGCTTGAAGACCCTTTAACGGAGACTGGGCGCTGAACTCTTGGTAGCGTTCAATCAGCTCTGTAAGGCATGATGTCTTCTTTGCATTCTTGACGAATCTATGTTGGAGAAGCTCCTTGGCTGTGGGACGCTGGATATCACGTCAGGATGCTGCCAGACGAAATTAGGTATATCGCACCAGGGAAGGGTCCTTTGTGAGACATAGCGAGACAAATTCTTTGAAAGCAGGACTGAAGTTGCCCTCGAGTGTTGGGGGCTTCGCCTTTGGAATGAGGAAGAGCACACGCATGGGATGGTACTCTGCCAAGGGCGGCTCGCCCATCGCCATTTCAATCGCGGTTATCCCCAGACTCCACATGTCTGCTTTGGCATCATATCCAGCTTGACGGATGACCTCCGGTGCCATCCAGAAAGGGGTGCCAACGAAGGTATGTCTCAGAGTGCTCGTGAGTTGTGCTGCAACACCGAAATCTGCGAGTTTGACTTTCCCTGTGGCGGAGAGTAGGACGTTTGCGGCTTTGATATCTCGGTGAATGGTGCCTTCCGAATGGAGATAATCAAGACCGTAAAGCAGCTCGCGGCAGATGACTGCGATGTGTGCTTCTGAAAAGACGCCAGCCTTGAGCAAGTCGAGGCACGATCCTCCCGCGAGGTACTCCATGACTATCCATAACTTGTAAGCCACGACAAAGGAACCGTAGTACCGAGTGACATATTCGGAGTCGCACTGAGCTAGACTGGCTATTTCCTGCTGGATCTCTAGTATGTCGTCGTCCGAGTCCTCCAAGTCTGTTCAAGGCGTGATAGGTCAAGGGACGAAACGGGCACGGAGCGCACACGACGCACCGATTTGTTTGATTGCAACTATCTGTTTGGTCTCGTTGTGCATTGCCTTGTAGACCGTACCGAAGCTGCCTGTACCAAGCTTATCGAGCAAGGTGTACTGACTTGCGGGATTGCTGCTGGGAACAGGGAAGGGGTCCCTGGAGGGGCCATCTTGGCCGGGTCTCGGAGACACCTGGGATGACCGAGGGAGAATCAGCTGATGAGGCTGGTCGAGGTCAGTACAACTTGGCTTCCTGAGACGGTTGCTGGGCGGAGACATGGTGGTTTGAGCCAAAGCCAGGCGGACGTATCTGGTGTTAGCACATGGAGCCCACCGAACATGGTGCACTCCTCTGCACGTGTCCGAGGTGAGACAACCTCCATTTCCCATCCCTGTGTATGCCAAGCGCGCAATCGGCAGCGACAGCGAACTCAGACCATTTCCCTCCTGGTCTCGACGGCATCCCAACAGACGACAGACGCCATCAAAGTCAGTCCCATGGCAATAGGCATGGCATGTCAAGTTGATCAGGAACTAGGTCGGACATACAAAGAAGACGCATGTAAACGACAGTAATCCTCCAGTGGCGACAAGGGCCAATAGACATAGTCTGCTGCCGCAATCTCATGCCTTCACTGCGTATCTGCGCAAGGGAAAGTGAATGTCCTTCTTGTGCTGCTTTTCCGTCTTCAATGACGCCTCATGCTACAATCACAAATGCTGTCTCAACGCCATGGGTAAGACCTAGCTCCGTGTATCTCACCTTGGTCAATCGCCGTCTGATCGCGCGAGTCTTCTTCGGCCGGAGATCAAGCGGGAGGTATTTCTTGTTCTTGTAGTATTCCCGTAGATTTTGACGTGATTTGTGGTTCATCACAGTCAAGACCCGTGCGATCGATTTGCGCACGACGTTACTGTAGACAGTGGAAATTATGGCAAGGATCGAATGCAAAGCAAAAAGAAGAGCGTACATCTTGGTGAGTTTCGAGGGAGCGCCCCCGGTGGTCTTCTGCACTCGGAGGGTAAGCAGCTCATTCTTCAGCTCGGAAAGTAGTTTGGTCAAGTCGTTTTTGGACCTGTAGCGTTACACAACACAGGTGACTGGATCAGACTGTAAAATTTATAAACCAGTCTGATCCTCACTTGGACTGGAGCTCGTAGGCCTTGACTTTGCCGGGCATTTTGGAGGTGCTGTCTGATTAGTAGGCGATGCGTTACTTGCGGTCTCGCTTACGCGAGCGGGGACTGTACAGTTTATCAGCCACGTTTCTCACGGTCATCCTTCCTAATTATGCAACCCTTCCGTGGCTACTCTACTACACCTTCCCGCATCACCTCGACAAGATCTCGAAATTTTACCAGTTTCCCCCCAAATATGTCAAGCGAACTTGAGCGAGCTCAACACATCTCCTTTAGAAAAGCCAATGGCGCGATCTTACCTGCCATATGTCAAATCAACTTTTCCACCCGAAAGTAAATCCACAAGAAGTAGATCCGACGCATCTGTGCATGATCAGTCGACCTGTCAGCATGACCTATAGTCAAGGCCACCTTACGTTTTGCTCCCCCGGCGTAAGTGGTTGGTATCGTGACCCATTCGCCGAGTTCTGAGATGTGAGTCAGTTCAAGATATACACGTTAAAGGCAGATGATACGATACTCGCTTTTCACAAGTTCTTCGTCGATCCCTTGGCAAAGTCCCTCGACATCAGCGGCATGAATGAGAAATTCACTAGACAGAGTCAGACACGCCTACGTAACAAATATCTTCCGCTTGCCTACAATGTGCCGACAACATGTCGAGCGATTCTACGATTGTCGTTCACTCACTGGAACAAGATGAATGACATTGACATTTTCAGACATACCCTTGGATACCTCCATATCAGTGACTTCTTGCCACTTGTTCATCGCCACAAACCATTTCTCTCCCCGACGGCGACAGCTTTCCGTCGAGACCGTGAGTATGTTGCGCAGGTCGTCCACACACAAGGAACTGCCAACCTTATATCCACAACAAGCCTGTCTTTGCCGACGGCTTTGGAGATAGCATCAAGTCTCTCCCGGGAGAACTGCGCTCCTGGAAAGAGAAATGAAGTGACGACGACCTAGATAGATTGAGACGGAGGTCAGATCGTAGCAATGAGCCTACCTTACTAGCACCCGCATCTAACCAGTCTTGCGCGTTCGTTGCCGTTATTCCGCCGCCTATCTGCAAGCCACCTGAAATGTACGATAGAGGTGTGCCGTGTTTTCGGAGGGTCGAGGAACACACCTGGCCACACCTTTAATGCCTCTCTTGCGGCATCCTCATTCCCTGGCCCCAGCTTTATGAGGTGCCCGCCCTGCAGGTCATGCTCCCTATATAAACGTGCAAACTCTCCTGCAGATTTACTAGAGGTGATGAAGTTGCATTCATACTCGATGGTCGGCGCACCGACCTCGCGACGAAATTCGTCCTCAGTGCTCCGGGATTGTCGTCCGATAGGGTACCGCCGACGATTTGTTTCACTTTTCCATCGTGAAGATCAATGCATGGTTTGAACCTGCTTCTACGTCTGCAGCGGGCCTTCATCCGTGGCTGCTGGCGGCCGTCTTCAAGAGAAATCCGAACAAGTAAACAGCACCTTTCTCACGGAGACGTGTACAATACATGACTGACGACTAGTACTCCAGAGACGCTTCCATGATCCGTGTGAGATGCTCCCTTCCGTCTTCTCCAGCGACATCGCCTATGTTGGGTGCAAGGTCCAACACACGACGTTGAGGAAGCGTGCCCTCAACGAGTCCTGGAATGTCGTCCTTTGTGTAGCCCACTGCCTTCAGACCACGTGGCACACCAAGCTCGTCAAGGAAGCGAGCGATGGACTCATACAGGTAGGAGCCAATCTCGGAGTCCGGAATGCTAGTGATGGAAGGATCGGTGACCGTTGTATTACTGAAGATCGCCAAAGCTTCCCGATGTCTGTCGGGCGACGACGGCGCGGTAAATTGGAAGACTAGTAGGCGTGAAGTGTCATCACACTGGTAAAAGCTCAAGACATACCTGCAGGTCCCGTGAGGGCGACACTGGTGCATGAGCCATAAGTAGCTGTGGTCAGGCACAGGTGGGCCTTGGGCGTACCTGACACCGTGGGGGATAATAGGGTGATCTACTTGGTATCCTGGATGCTTGTACTTTGGGCCTCTCTTATTCAAACCAGAAATCTGACCGCGCCCGTCAGAGAACCAGATTCGTCTTCAACTTCTGGACCTTACCGGGTAGCTCATCCCGTGACATAGATGCACACCAGCATTTCCAAACCCGATACCGGCAAAGGAAGCAGCGAGGCTACAACATCCGTGTGAGCAGCTACGAGGGGTACTGTCAAGGAAATGCATACAGCATTTGAGTTCTTGCTTCATGATCGGTATTGTCCTTGGCAATTCGAGGAAGGTACTTCACTGTGGTTCTGAGTGCCCACATGGAAAAAATGTCGGCGACCGGGTTGCTTCCTTGGTATGCTGGGCGCAGGATTGGGTTGACCGGACGAGGGGTACGTTCCGTATAACTGGGAAGGGTGAGTGAAAATAAGTTCGAAGTACCTAGCCTCCGTCTCACGGAATCGCAGTGTAACTCTCCATGCTGTGGAAAAGGACGTCGAGGCCAGCGCTAATGTGCACTTCCGTCGGACAGCTCTCGGTGTTTGCAGTGTCGACCACTCCCAACACCGGTTTGAGGGCACGACTTGCAATACCGGTCTTGAAAGCGCGTGAAGTGACATCAAAGATCGCAGCTCCGGTGGTCTCAGAGCCGGTTCCAGCAGTAGTAGGGACTGATAATACGTCGGAACATGGCAGGAAAGTCCACACGAGTGTGCTTGCCTGCAATGAGGGGCCGCAGGCTCCGAGAGACAGGAAGCCCCTTTCCTATAGGAGCATTGACAAAGTCCATCAAGTCACTGTCCTTGTAAACGGTGAACCTGTCAAACGTCAGGCCGTGAAACTCGGCAGCCGAACAGTACGAACAAATTTGCAGCCTTTGCAGTGTCTATGACACTTCCACCTCCGACGCTTTGTTTATGAGTGATTGAGAATCAAAGAGTTCAAGCCATCGCACACGGTGCTTACGCTAGAAAATGACTAAAGTCGTGCTGCCTCGCCCAGTCGATTGCCTTTCTCCAGCTCTCTTCAGTAGGCTCCGCGACCACTTGATCGAAGACCTCAAATGGGAGATCCTCTTGCGATTGCAGGGACTCTAGAGCCTATGTCAAAGGGGGGGAGGAAGCTAAAGTGAGGGAAAGGTCGCAAGAGATTACTCACGACAGACATTGGCCTGAGGTTGGCAACAACGGGGTCAGTGAAGACGCCAACCTGGTGGAGCAGGTATGCAGGGACGGGAAGGATAAGTGGCTGTGAGACTTACCTTGCGTGCTTTCATGTTCTTGAGATCCATACCAACCTCGCGGGTGACGCCTTCACCGAACCTGAGGTTGGATGCAGAGAGCTTGCAAAGGAGAGCTTGGAGAGAATAGGTGTTGTAGAGAGCCTGAACGCACCTCGAAGGCATACTCTTTCTGGACGGCATGAACGGGTGTCGCAAGCCGTCTGAGTTGATTCAGCGCTACGACGCCATGTGAACTGGCGGGGGAGCAGCGATGGCAAGGACAGGGAGAATGCTGGGCGGTGAGGTTGATGAGGCGGAGGATAGATCTCCTCGTCGTCGGCATGGTGGTCGGGGAGCCGTCTTGCAACGTTGAACCGAGTGTCACACACACTGTACAGCCACATAACCACGCTCTCCTCGTCGCTCTTTAACATGGCCATCAAGATACCCCTCCAGCGAGTACACAGATCCGCTCTACAGCGTCGAAGTGGCTCAGCTCAGTCAGCCGTCCTTTCGGTCTCTCCTTCAACCAACACCACGTCTGCAGCCTCCAACACCCTCTCCCTTAGGTACACTTACCTTTCAATCGTTCCTATCGACCTGACAGTTCACCCCCAGCGACGTACAAGACTTGCTTTATATCACCAATGTAAGTGTTTCTCAACCTCGTGTCGTCGTCTCCTGCTCAGTCGTCCCGCAGGTCACCATCGGAGGCGTCTGTAGGCATTTGCATCACTTCACCATCGACATTTCGAATCTCATCCTCGTTTCAGCGCTCCCCGTGCAGCTCGATACGGGCTCGTCTGGTAGGTCGTGTTTCTCCCAACCTGCCTTCTTGACCGCTCTCCCTTCTCAGATCTCTGGGTATTGGCTGCATCGGGACCCCTCCCCGAAGCCGAGGCTAGCGTCAGTACCGCGATTCCTAGTCTTGATTCACACTGATGTCCTACCAAGTCCACTACCTTGAACCTTACTGTAAGTATCACGAGCCTCCGCCACGCCTCAAAAAGTAAACATAATTCGCGCCGGACAGTATGGTATTGGCTGGGCACACGGTTCGGTAGCGTTTGCTTCGACAAGCTTTGCGGGGTATGTCGGCTGTTTGATTCTCCTGAGTATACACAGACAATACTCGACAGTATTACCGTACCCCAGCAAGCATACTTGAATGCTACGTCAGCTCAGAACCCAACATTGTCGTACGGTGCGGCAGGTATCGCCGGTGTCGGCTTTGATTCTCTTTCCAATATCGATGCGGCCATAAATCAGACTGGATCATCCTCTGGACGGACATTGCTTTACAACCTCTTTCATGACAATCCGAGCGAGCCCAATTTCATCGCATTCTCCCTTCAAAGCGTTTCAAACGGTGATGGCGTCCAGGGAACCCTTACCGTTGGCGAAGTGGATCCCTCGTATGCCAACGTGACAAGTACAAACAAGATCCCGACATGGCCAGCTACCTCGCCATCACGTTGGAATATCCTTTTGGACTCGTTTGTTGTTGGAACGCAGACAAATGTCGTCTCGACCACAGTAGCCGGAGTGCCACCGGACAAGGCCACTGCTTTACTCGACAGCGGCACATCATTCTCGTAAGGTGTTCATTAATGATGGTCCTTGAAACGATGATGGACAGATATTTCAAGGTACGTGCCTACCGACGTGTGCACAGCCATTTACGGTGGCGTTCTTGGTGCACGGTATGATTCCAGTCAGGGCCATTGGGTCGTTCCATGCGACGCCGAGATTGACGTGGCCCTTCAAATCGGGTAACTCTACGTTTTTCCTCCAGCCGAGTATTCGCTGATAGGCTGTCAAGCAATCGGATTTTTCCCGTCCATCCGCTCGACGTGACCTCCGCTGTCACGGGTGAGCCAAACACGTGTGTGGGCTCCTTCATTCCACAGAGCGTGTCTGTGGGGGATGGTCAATTGTTTGTGCTTTGATTCCATACCACGTCGCGATCGGTCTGACTCCTTATCCAGTGACTGGCTAATCGGTGATAATGTTCTTCGCTCGATATACACCCTCTATGATTTTGGCGACCTTGAGTCCTCGGGGGTCATGGGAAACCCATACGTTCAAATGCTTTCCCTGATCGACCCCAACCAAGCCTCCGTCGAATTTCATGATGTCCGGGGTGGTACCCCGAACTCTAATATCACCTACAATGCGTCGGACTCTGGGTCTGGATCCACCACTGTCACCCTGTCGACCGACGTTGCCACGGCTGTAGAAAATCTCTCCAAATTTCTCCCGGGGATCCTCGCTATCATGGCATTGAATGCCCTGGTGTTGATCGTGCTGGTCATTGGGGGTATCGTCCTGCTGTGCAGGCGCCGTAGAAAGAATGTCCGGACTCGGAGGACGCCTGGCAGACTTAGCCCCATGCCAATGGGCAATCTCGCTACGGCCAGGCTCCCACAGTTTCCTGAAGAAGTTCCCCACACCTATCAACCGGTGTCGATGGCACTAACAGAAGACACGCTTTTCGTTCCCCCTGCACCGGGCTTTAAGAATGACTCTCCGAAGTTCGGGAGTCGTCCGAGCTCAATTGCATAGTTCGACTCATCTATACTTGACTCGTTTTCTCATCTCTGGACTCTTGCTTGTAGGGCGACTAAACACTCGGGCAGTCATGGAAGTTTCTACTGTCGTTGCATCACATTGCTTGCCTCATCTGACATGAATATAGTTATAATTGTTTGCCCGACACCCAGCTGCAACGTGCAGAAGTAAACAATTAATTGCATTAATTACTGCGAGGTTTACTACTCCTCGCGGCAAGATCAAATGAGACTGCACCGTCCTCTTGAGCTAACGTGGTCAGGTTGCCCAGCGTGAACTTCTCCGGTTTGAGCGTATGCCTGAGGCTGCGAACTACTTCCTGAGCGCGAGTTTTGAGCGAGACCAACCGTTCTCGACGGTGTTCAGTTCTCGGGTCATCTAATAATTGGTCGACGACACCCGCCAGCGCCCGGGCAAAGGATGCCCGAAAGTATGGTTCAGCGGCCTCGTCTTGGAGGAGACCGTCAATACCAACATACTCTGATAGCCAGAATGCCTGTAGGCCCTTCGTGTTGTCTTTGGTCTGTAGCGCAATGCGCATGATGAACGACATTGTCTCCACGTTTGGGATGAGGTTCCTGCCTTCAGGCCGTTTCTGGACCCTGGGAGAGATGTTATCGTTGGATTCAGTGAAGGAATCTGTCTGGATGCCCGTCATGAGCTGAAATGATTTGATAGCACCTTCCCAATCGCCGGTGCGGACACAAGTCATGAGCACGAGGTGATAGGTTTGCATGTCGGGACGTAATTCAGGGATGTCGTATATAGCGTCATGCTTCAGGCACCATTCGAGTGCGTCGATAGCTTGCGAGGATTCGTGAGGGGAGGCGAGCATGGCGAGGGATGCATAGGCACGCAGAAGTTTGTGAATATGTGGCCTGGCCACGAGCGAACGCACGCCCGGCCGATCAAAATCAAGGTTGTCCATGATGAGATGCATGAAATGAACACAGAGTCTGAATTTCTGCATTGCAAAACAGACATGGAGGGCAGCATCGAGAGTCCAATAGTTGAGATGAAGGGAAGGCCTGAAGGAGTCCGACTGCCCGGGTCTTGTGAGGCCGAGGTGGTGGGCGATTATGTCCAGCGCAAGGTTCTGGTCGGCCGGCCGAGCGCGCGCGAGGGCATGTATGGCTGCTGTGATGAGGCGGGAGTCGAGCTCGAAATCTGGACGCTTCTGTAGGGTCTTTTCGATTTGTAACCAGACATGCTTTGCGTCCGAAGCAGCAGCATCGCGAACGGACATGACACCTGCGCGTTCCTGATGGTTGGTAATGGCTCGAAGCATAGCTGTGAACACGAATCGATCTGGCGCATGGGGACCATCTTGATCCATGGCAAAGTAGACGTCAAACATCTTCTGGATATCACCCGCGGTACCGAGGATGGATATATAGACGACCAGGGGGACGAGAGAGAGCTGTGGGACATTGTGGGGGTCGTGATGTTGGATAGACCGAATGTGCTCGAGGTAGTAGTGATGCAGGGCATGCGCATTCGCGAGTTGTTTGGGGTGGTTTGACCAGTCAGAGATCTGAGAGAGACCCTTGAACATGGTCACGAATGTGGATATGTTTGGGGCGAAACCGCGACGTTTCATCTACACGGGGGATCAGGGGGGTGGTGCAGAGGACAGAGGAGGGACTCACGTCGGTGAAGAGCGTGTACGCGAGCTGGAATTTTTTGTGGGACATGCAGAGGGAGAGCATGGTGTTCCATGCTGGGACGTTCTGAGCATCTCTAGGCACGGAGCGGAGGCGCTGGACGGCGGGGGCGAGGTCTCCATCTGCGGAGAGTTGCTTGAGCTGCAAGGCGAGGTTATATGGGCGGAGGCGGGGAGGACGAGGCGGGGAAGTTTTAGTTACAAAGGCGCGGACGGAACGGAAGAGAGGGTTGAACATCAAAGGACCGTGGGTCATTCAGTTCATCACCGGTCAAGTTCAGTCTATTGCATTATTGTCTATTACAATCACGCCTTGTCCAGTCTCAGATCCACCCGCCTCGTCGCCAGTCCGATCAAAAACAGCGATATGAACGCAGCCCCAACCGCAACCGGCTTCTTCAAGTGCGCCGACAACGGTACCCTGTATGAAACCTACAGCCCCCCTGTCAGAAAACACACCTAAAACATGGCGCAGCCCAACATACATATATCATGGCGCCGTGCTTGTCAGTCAAATCCTTGTATGTCAACGAGACAGCCGGGCGCCCCGTCGTATCAAGGTAGCTCACATGCGTCGAGATCGTACTCGACAACGCAGGGAAAGGCGTCACAAAGTCAATATCGCTATGATCCTCTATGAGCTTCCTGTCGTCACCACGTAAAAATCGAACTCTCACGTCGCGCCCTCAGGCAGAATGACCTTGATCTCGGCCTCGTCCACCACAGATCCAGGGATGTACGTCATGACAGGGACGCCAACGATGTACCTCTGATTCGCCGCATCCCAGCCCACGGAGTCCTGGAGTGGGGTGTTGAACCCAAGAGTAAACGAATAGTTCCATCCACCCAAAACCGGGTACCTGGGTTGCATTTCAAGGAGACTGGGTTGGATGGCCTTGCTACCCTTGGGCACAGAGGGGGTTCGGCGTAGATGGGACGTGGACACATTCCCATTCAGGTCGTAAAAGTACGCGTTAGTCACGCCTGGAGGGAGATGTAGGCTCAGACTGCGAAGTATGTGTGCAGACACGCGACCAAAATAATTTTGACTTTGATACTCAACACGAGAAAAGTGTCCCTTCAGACTAAGTACCATTCCATGGCAGTCAGCAGCTGGCGAATGACAGGTCGTGCATGCTACTTACAGAGGACCAGCGTTGTGAAGGTCAATCTTGTCCTCGATGTTGAGATTGGACCCCCAATGGCTAATTTCGGCAAAACGTTGAAGTCTCATGACCTCAAGAACGGGATGATCATAGCTGTAATGCACAGAGACATGCTGCTGATACTTGGAGAGGAACTCCGCACTCGTGGAAAGACCCAGATTTTGGTAGGGGCCATACGTGATGGTAGACCCCGACTTGGTCACCGAGCTATCTCTGGCGAATTCATCTATCCCTTCAGGAACAGAATAAGAAGTAATGTCTGGAGAGGAGGATCTGTACAAATACTCAGTTCTGCACGACGAGAACAGGATTAAATCAAACATACTTGATTTTAGTGCGCTGAACGAGGGTGGTATAAGGGCTAAGAACGAATAAGTCCATTTCGTATTTTAAAAGTTGAGGGTCCGTCTGTGCCGCGTATACTGGGTATGGATGCGTTGCGTGCGTCTGGATCGTCTCGAGAACAAGACTCATCGTTCCATTGACAGCGAGCTTCCTCGGTAGTGTCACAACAAGTTCATGAACATCACTTGGAACGGATTTAGCGTCAAGCCCCACACGGCACAGATGCAGATGTCGACGCACGGTGTGTCACGTTCGCCCAGGTCAGTGATTTCGAGCGGCCACGGTTGGCCTTTGAGCTTGGCTTCTATCCAACTCGTCTTTTGCCTTTCATCTTTGCCAAGAGCGATGTGATATGTAGCTTGACCTGGCTCAAGTGCCTTGAGGGCGTAAGTGGTGCTGACGTGTACGAGAGAGCCGCCAAGTTCAATGGTGCGCACAACGGCTGTATTTTCGAATGCTGGGCCAGCCAAGGAAAAGGAAGGAAATAGTGAGTTCACAAGGAACAGGGAAAGCGTCCGCCAACGCCGCAGCACCATTTCGTGTAGTGGTTTCTGGCCAAGAGCGACGTGTTCACTGGGGACCCTAAATTGTGGCTGTGACACTACGAAACTGACACGCTCATATGCTGTCTACCATTGCCAGATCGATGCGGGGTTCCGCAGAGGAACGTCCTCACGAACAATGCCAGCCGATACTATCCTCCTCAGCCGCATCTTATGTTTCTCCTCCTGTAGCTGCTCATAAGTCCGGCCTGGCCGCAATATCACATTCAGCCGCGAATCGGGATGTACGCGTATGCCGAATTTCCCTCGTCCACGGGGCTCAAGACGCTTGAGTTGCTTCGGGCCTTTGGTTACCCATGCCTCGGCTGCGCAAATGTGCGTATTAGCAAAATGCAAATGATTCGCAGGTCACTGGCATGATTAATGGGAATACACTCACAGACAATCAATTTAGAGGGATCCATCTTCTTGTACACGCTAGCATGAAGCTTCGCCGTAGCCAGCATGCTCTTAATACGGTCGCTAGCGCGCTTCTCACTAAATCGCATCTGCATTATAGCATGGTCGATAGGCTTCCCAGATATCTGCCTCCCAAGCATGTTCAGCTTCCGATGCGAGATCTTGAAGTTCGCTGTGGAGTATTTGTGCTGAGATTCAAAGGAGTGCCTCAGCAGAGATAGCTTTCAAGCACGTAAGGAGAGATGTACCTCATGCGCGGGTTGCCTGGGCTGTCTTGAGGCATCTCTTTCCTGTCTCTTCTTGAAGGTGGATTCCTTTGCGCTTTGGTCGCCGGTGGGCACTCCTCGGAACACTTCATCTTGAACAGGGACTGCGTCTGGTTCGTCCTGGTGTTTGGCGGCACGCTCAGATTTCTTCTTTGGCGCCGGAGCGAATTTTTCTTGAATCCATTGCATAGGATTCCAGTAGCTGGTGGAGTAGGGATCAGTTCACGAACGCGTTTATTGGGGAAGATGGCTACCCTCGGCGAGTCTCCAAAGGCACTCCGCTGGTCTCGCGGTAGGAGTAAGGCCGTAGACTGCGACCTACGTGACTGTCTGTGAAGAAATGAGCCCAGATTGTCCAACACTATTTTCCGCACCCACTGTGTCTGATGCTCTTCATGAGTGCATGCATCCCCGCCAGTTCGACTGCACAACAGACGCGGTTGTATCCACGCCGGCCAATATAATTGTCACGCTAACGTTGACCTCCGTGAGAACAATTTGCTTGTGCCCATCCGACATTCGCAGCCCCTCAACGCCGAGCACGACGATGCTCACCATTGGTGCTGTTCTTTATGTCTCCCTTCTCTTGATAAATGCCGTGGCAGTACTCAGCGAGGACCGGTTCCTTGCACGGAGTGTGTTCTGTGTCCCTCTTCTCCTTCCGGCCACTCAAGTATCCCTTTTTGCAGTCGGCTGGACTTCGACGCAACCCCAGAACTCCAACGCCAGCTTCCATCAGTCCTTTGACCAGTCCGGTTACGTTTACCCGCAACAAGATGTCGGGGTCAAGGTCCGCATGATAAACCTCATCAGTGCCGTGCGGACACTCATGCGCAGTAAGCGTGTTCAAAGCTGCATGAAACAAGTACACCAAATACTCATGTCGATAAGTTCCTCTAATAGGGTTAAACCTTGTGGTCATTGTGTACGAACTGATTCTGGGTGGCTAATTGTGCACATATGTGGAGTACAGCCTGCGCGATATCATAGGCATTCTGTTTCCTCACCTAGCAAGCTGGATTCAAAGCGTACGCTCCGACTGACGACACCAAATTTATCGTATTGTGCCTGTGCCACCTAATCATCACTGTTCAAGTGTTCGTACGCCTCGTTGATTTGCTTGATGAAGTCAGAAGGCGTGTGTCCGCCCTGTGTTTGATATGAAAGATTATCTCCGCTGGTAGCTAAGAACCCACACACCTCGCACTCGTACCAAGTGCCATCACGGATACAGACTTGCTTGCCATTTATTATGACCGTGCAGGATTTCCTGCGCCGGAAGCCTCAGTTTTTCATTATCACTGAGAGCCCGTGCGACAGTGCTTACTGGATGCCCAACCGCATACTGTTCTGGACGCTTTCCTGCAGCAGTTTGATGCCTTCTTCCCCTTGTCCGTCTTTGCCGGTGCACAGGCTCGCCCTATCAGACTCCCATTCAAATCCGGCGGTCTCAGCACAGGTCACAGCTGTTTCGGGTAACCCGATTTGATCACGGCCTTGGAAGTTCTGGCATTGGACAAAGGGCCACCACTCTGAAGTAGGGTGGTATTTGGTGACGCATAACTGGTGCACATTCCCGGCACACTCCTCCAGGCCGTGCATGCACGTTACCCCATAAATAGTGTCTGATGAATTCGGCCTTTCCCATGTTAATGTAAGGAACCCCGGTGGGCAGTAAGGTGCAGACATACTTGGCTACGAAAGAGAGGGAAACGTCCACTTTGTTGCCAACCCTCTGGAGCACGCGGTCCCAGACCGCCTCACACAACATGGCGTCTGGGCAACGCGACATTACGCCCAGGACCACTGGAACCTTGACATCCCCGGTGATGACGATCTGTGAGTTGTCTTGCACTGTCAAAGGACGTACAACTGCCTGTGTCAATGAAACACACAGGCTGAGGAGCACAAGGGTGGTGGATAACATGGTGGTATCGTCCCAACTTTCAGGATGCTGCGATCGAGATGGCGTCATGATCACGTAAGCGTATTATTGTGAAGGCACCAGCCAGCAAAGCCCACTGGACGCTACTTGGGATGGGAGACACGGATGCAAAGCTAATAATACGCATTCAGTTTGTGAACGGTACGAATGTCACAAATGAAGAGAACGAGGAGCGAGGGGCTACGGTGTTTCTAGTGACTGAGTCTCGTCCCACCACTTTTTAGCTTCGGCGTCGTTCGCCGGGGGTGTGAAGTATCGACATCGAGATTGAAATGCTGTAGTATGCATGTCAGGAAAGGTGCAGGGCAGGGTCCGGAGTGCAGCTAACCCTCGAGGGAACGCTTTCGTATTATCTTTTCAACCGATAATTCATTGCGCACCTGGTTTCTCTGGTCCAAGGCCAGGCCGTTAGCGGCTGCTATTGACGGTAATGAAATTACTAGCTTCTAACCTTCACGTCATGGGCAAAAAGCTCAGCTTGTGTCTTCCTCCTCGTCCTGGCATCGCCGTCGAGTGCGTCGAGCACCTGGTGCTTCTCGCTCATGGACTGATCCACAACATTCACACAATATTCCACAATTTCCGTTCTACGCTTCCAATTCTCTGACGCGATCACGGGTTAACCCAACCACCCATTGGGAGCGAGAAACGAACCCGAGCAGCTTACCGAGGAGTTCTTTCCATATGTACGCACAGGCCTGATCTTGTACACTGCCTCTTCCTCCAGTCCCTTCGCGATCTCGATCGCGGAACTGTGCGTTTGAGCGATTCAATCTCATCGCGATGGTGTCATCGAGTCTGCGGTATTCCCTGAGAAGGTCTTCGGGGGATAAGCCACGCACCCCAAGGCAGTGCCAGTCACACTCGCCTTTGAACAAACTGAGGTTATGACACGTCTCTGATGAAACATGGACCAGCTGCGGTGTCAGTGATGGAGCTTGGATAGCGAGGCTCCCGAGCGGTAGAGAGGATTTGGAAGGCATTTTTCGACTTTGCCGGCGTGCCGAGTTGCCAATCGCAGAACCCAGACATGGCTATGCCTATTACCCGAAAAGGAAGGTCCGGTGGTTCATACATCCACTACGAGTCGACATATCAATATTATGTTGGTCGTTCACTCGGAATGCCATCACATCACATCGTGTCCAGCACCACGGACACCGCACAGAACTGACTCTGCGACAGTGGCATCGTGGCATCAGTCAATATATATGTGTTTTATCTCTGCCTTGACAGCTCATTTCGGAGATGGTCGGTGTGATACAATGTGGATTTGACATCGGCTGATGCCATTCCAGCTCATTGTTAGAAATAATTTCCCGCCACCAGAACCATCCCTTATCTTCTTTCCTTGACATTTGATGGCCATGTGTCAAACACATTTCCCGAGCGACACCCGTAACGAGGCACGAAGAGACACCCTGGTCAGTTCTCCGCCTCCATCTGTTTCATCTTCGACGGTGAGAAGGACTCCTTGTGACCGCAACGACCGGTCAATTAACGATCGTGACTAATCCGCACCCTTGGGCATCGTGACTGCGGGTTCTTTTGTCTGGCTGCGCTGTCCACACCGCTCTCACGACAAGTACAATGGATCTGGGGCACTCCGCTTCACAAGGCTACAAGGAATGATATATTGAACATCCTAGATATGAAGGGAGTCCCATCCATAAATATACGACAACAGCGCAACAACGTCGGCGAAGATTTAATGATACATATTAGTCTGTGACGATACATATGAAATACCATGCATCCGAAGAAACCAAGAATGGACCACCGTCGAGAGATCTACTCGTCCGAACCACTAATAAACGTGAATGGATGTACGGGGTCGGCAGTGGTGTCCTCTTGGGGAGAGGGGCCCGTTTTGTGTTTCTTTTTAGACTGCCTTGGAACGTACCCATGCTCCTCGACCATGTGGCGATGCCTCCGAGCGGGGTCCTTGAAGGCCATTCCGCACCCATAACGGCAAACATGCGGAGTGGAACCAGTGCTAACAAGGTTGCTGTGTAAGCTGGTTCAGTCTCCTAACGGACCAATACGCACTGGCCATGCATGTGGGTATCCAGAGAGGTCTTTTGTGGGAAACCTTTCTTGCAGACCTCACAGATAAAGGGTCTAAAGATGGTCAGGGATCGCTTGTTGCAAGCGCGTTACTCTCACTTGTACCGCAAGTGCGTGGTCTCGACGTGGCGTTTGACAAGTTGCTTCTTGGAGGTGTACTCGCATGTAGGCTTTTTCCGGTCGTCCGGCGTTGGCCACGTACATTGCCACTTTCTGGTGGTGCCATCGGGAGATAGCGTCGGCTTTGCGTATCGCTCCCACGTGTCTGCACCGCTGCGGGGCGATTGACGTCGGGGGGGAGGCCGGGTTACGACCCCCTCTTCGCTGGCCTCGCTAATCTGAGGGCTGGCCTCACGCGATGATCTTAGCTGGTCGTCTTCGGATGAGGTGAAGGAATTGTTCATGGACGCCGCGCGCGCCAGCATGGTAGTCAGAGGCCGGCCGGACTGAGGGGGCCTATCTTGTGGCTGGGAGCGCTGTGCAGACTGCGGCTGGCGGTCTTTCTCTGAGAGTTGTTCCCGACTGAGAATAACTTAGTAGGTCAATGTGGCAGCAAACGACGGATGTACCTCATCGACTCCAATATATTTCGGGAAGGAGCGCTCCGGACGGGCTTTGCACTGTAGTATGATAAGATAACCGGGTCATCCAGAGGCGTAAGTACCAACATACCACCCCTCGGGTGATGTGCTACGCCGCTTCTTGGGAAGCATGTTGGTGGCAGAACGATCATAATGGGTTATTGCTGGGGAACTGTTGAAGATCGATGGGCAACCTCACTGGTTACAGCAGCAAAGAACGCACGAGATGATGGGTGAATCATATACACTCAAGGAAGAGCTGGTTGACGCCGGCCGCATGTGGTCTTTGTTGTCGTAGTTGACGTAAATGATGGGTGGGTGGCTCATTTGTGACGCAGCCTGAAAACCTGGCCACATGTAGGTCGCAGTAGGTGAATTAAAGACCGAAAGCGACACAGGTCGTTGTAGACTCTCGTTATTTGTCCGTAGCTCCGATAGGGACATTGAGGCCATACGGCTTCTTGTGGCCACGTCTGAGTGAGATAAGGGTCAATGACATGTGAACAAAGAATTACCTAGAGATTGGCCTGTTTGCCTGTTCCGTTGTGTTCCAAGACCGTGGAGGGGGTAGTCGACGGTCATGATCGAAATTGAAGCCCTCACGAGAGAAAGGTGGCAAGACATGTTGTGGCCTGCCGTTCGCAGTGAATATATTACAGTCATACTCCGATCAACAATTCACCGTGCAGAACAGGAAATAAAGGTGACGAACTTTGATGGCGCCTTAAGCGTGCATTCCGGGGCCTGTGGCTGTTCCGTCAATTGGGGAGGTCGGTCAGACGCGACCGAATGGCTCGGACGCATCCTGATGCATTCCGGAGATGGTGACTTCATACTGGGTTCTGCTTGCTCAACCGGACGATCTGTTGGGTTTTCTTCGTGCGCTGGGGAGTCGGAAGCCCTGTGAGGATATTAGGTTACGAGTCACCCGGTGGCGAGGAAATGTGGCGTCAGCGTAAACGCATTGCGAGCGACACAGGAAACCAAGAAGAATCGGGATGCAAATCAACGGCATTCGCGTTTTTGAAACACGGGACAATGCATCGTTGCAGTGTCCCAAGGATTGTCAAACCAACCATCACACAGAGAGGAGGAAGTGCCATTACTTGCCATAGGTGCTTTTTAGCCTTGTCAAAACGTTCCTCAGCTCCAGAAGCCAGGATGGAAGGCGGTGAGGCCATGGGGAATGGACGGGAGGACAGGGGAAGGTTGAGACGATGTTCAGATGTCGCTTGGATGAGGGAGGGATTTAAGAACAAAAGGGACTTATTGGCCGGTGGAGATTGTGCACATAGATATACTACGCGATCAGCACTAATCGAGTTTTCCCAGTGAACGAAACATGTATCCGGTCGGAGATCTGAAGTTGTCTGCATCGGGCGTCTGGTCTCGATGCTCGCGGGATATAGCGCATAGAAAGCCCTTAACCTGAAAAGTGCAGAGTCCGAAAGTGGAAAAGCGGATGGAACAGAGCGTGTCAGAGAAATGCGATAGGTAGGAGGGTCCGAGGGCCATATCGATTAAACGACAACCGAAATATCTTACGTACGCAGAACCGACCAACGACCACAAGGCCATCTGTCAGGGCAGCGTGAGGAACAGCTGATGCATTGAAGTAACGGACCTAATTAGCGCACTATGCATTGTGGTCGACTTTGTCAACTCCGCAAGGCATGGATTTGCGACCGGGTCTCAGAGGCCACACGGGCTCGCTGGTACACAGGATGTTGACAGCTGTACTGTATGAGCATTATTCATTATTTGGAAGCAACGACACGGCAGATCTACAACACATTGGCGAGCTGTACGTTTCCGGCACTTGACGTCGGGTCTGCATAAAGAGTAAAGTTGCCGATGTTGAGACAAGCACTGCAATCGAAAGTGGAAGCTGTGTCGGAACCAGTGACCGTTTGGAGGGCTTACCTAAAATAATTAGCATCCGCCGCATCATAACTCAGTGTTGTTCATTGTCGGGGGCGGCCGACTGAAGCTAGAGGAGCTGCGTGGAGTGCATGTTGGTTGATTCTTCTTCGCATTGATGCGAATTCATTTCCGTTTCACATGGTAACAAGGAGCGGGTTGGTGGAAGAGGTGACACCTCCCTGATCCGTCCAGATCGCCGTAGGGGTTTCATAGGTCTATCCAAGCTATCCACCACCATATCATCGCCACATAGTTGCGGGTCCCTTCGATCTTGAGATTGGTGCGTGATGGAGAGTGGTGTGATCGACTGTTCGTCATCGTCATGAGAATCGGGGTGGAAGCATTTGCGCTTGGAGGGGGATGGGAGGGGTGAATAGGTGCCGGATGATGGGGGGAATATTTGGCGATTGTTTTCACGCGCGGCAAGTGGGTAACTAGCAGCGGCGGTTAAAGAGATGGCAGGTGCCTGTTTCAAGGGTGCGGAAGGTGGTGAACTCAGATATCCTTCAGTGACGGCTAAATACACGTTGAAAAAGGCATGAGCCGCATTGGGGGCGGGGAATACGTGCAAACACGAAACAGACTTTTTCGGGCACGCATGGCGGCGGCGCGAATGCTGGCAGCGAAATCGCCTGCAGACGTACTGGGGGTAGATTTAATGCATCGGTGAAGAGAAATGGATGATGCACACGGCTCACCCGTCGTTCCTTTGAAACTGAGAAGCGAGAGTAGTCGCATGCTCGTCGTCTGTTAATATACGTTTCATGGCTGAGGGTGGTAGCATCGCACAAGCGGACGCGACTATACGGCTTATTGGTCACGTGATGCAGTGTTGAAACAAAGACCCCCCCACCGCGACCGGCATCGTCGGCATCCCCATCTCCGCCCAGATGGATTTCCGCATTAGGAAATGTCTCGCGTCCTCCCTTCGCACGGGCCCCGCTCTCTCTGAGCGCCGACGCCCCCCCCCCCCCCCCCCCCCCTCCCCCCCCCCCCCCCCCCCCCCCCCCCCCCCCCCCCCCCCCCTCCCCCCCGCGCCTCCTCCTCCCCGTCCGCGCCCAGTCCGTCTCCACCAGCCTGCCCGTTCCCCCCCTCCAGTGGCTCAACATCACCCACCTCCTCCAGGGCACCTCCGCACCCCCGCTCAAGTATCCCTCCATCGGCTACGATGACGACTCACGCACCCTTCTCCTCTTTGGCGGCGAATCCTCCAGCGGCATCCCGACATCCGAGACCTACCTGTCTGTCCGTTCTTCTTCCTCTTTCTTCCCGCTCGCTCATCTTCCCCCCAGCATCAATTTCAACACCAACGGATGGACCCTCCCCGCTCCCCAGTCAGATCTACCCTCGACTCACCCCCCTGCCAGGTACATGGCCCTCGGTGGCGAAGACTTCTCCTCCAGCTAGTCCGTCTTTCCCTTCTCCCTCTCGTCCTCTCTCATCCTCCCATGCAGTCGCCATGCCCACTTGCTCCTCGGCGGAAAAGGCAGCGATGGTCAGCCATTGTCCGACGCCTGGGTTCGTCCCACTCTCTCCTTCTCGCTCTTCCGCTCACGCCATATTCAGGAGTACGACTATGTCAACCAATTTTGGTCTCAGGTCAACGTCTCCCCCCCCACGCCTCCTCCCCGATGGAGCGCATCAGGTGGCCGAGATTATCGCACCGGCCCCGATACCACCTCCACAAATACCACTTTCTACATGTCTGGCGGCACGGATGGCAACTCCATGTTCCCCCTCAACGAGGTATGGCAGTTCAAAATCACCGGCACTCTCTCCTCCAATCTCGCAACAAACAACACCTTTGGCAGTTGGTCCAGCCAAACTGTCGGCAACACGCCTGGCTCCAGCGTCAATCAAGCCTCCACAGTTCTGGGGACCTCCATTGTCTCTGTCAGTGGTTGCAATATCACTGCCTACTCCAGCGACACCTGTGCCGAATCCAACTCTTACGTTGTCGATGCGAGTCCTTCCTCCGAAATAGTCCCTCCTCCCTGTCCTGCTCCTCGATACGGCGGTGCTTTGGTCTCCAACCCTTCCTCAGCTTCTTCCTCCTTTACTTCGCAGGTTTTCCTCATCCTTGGCACTTTCAATTCCTCCTACTGGGACGATCAAGGCGGGCTTCAACGTGGTGAAGTCGCAGTCCTGGACACCAACACAGGGGAATGGGGCAGAGTCCTTCCCGCAGGTGACCCAGGAACATCGGGCATACCCACCTTCCCTACTCCTCGCGAAGGCGCGGTCGCTTACTCGTTCAGTGAAGCACTTGTTGGCAGTAACCGACAAGGAGCCGCAGATACCATCGTCTTTGGCGGTCAAGATGAAAATGGTACTTATCTCGAGGAAGTCTGGATCCTCAGGGCCTACAACGGTGTCATCACCGCCACTAATTCTTCCTGGGGTGGGCCCACTGGGCAACTGGGAACTGGCCTCGGTGCTAATGGTGCAGGGGTCACCATTCAATACATGACCCAGTGCGCATCCCAGGTTCCGATGACGACCTCGACGACCTCGCCAATTCCCACGGCTACACCCACGGCCGCCTCTGCCTCCAACTTGTCTGAGCCCTATAGCGTCTCCTTCACACACAAACTTACCGCCCCTCTCTCTATCGCCCTCCTCCTTCCTGCAATCCTCCTCGCACGATTAGCGCTTCCACCAGCAAAGGTTACGCATCCAACTGACCATAAGTCCCTTTTTGTCTATTCAGCGTCGGTGATTGCTATTTCGGCGTACGGATTGGGGCTTGCAGGCCTTGTTACATCCTTCACGTCCATCCGATCCACGGCAGTCGTGGCAAAACGTAGTGCTTCGAGTCCTATTCTACAAACAGGACACGGGATAGCGGGACTAATACTGGTTGTTGCACTATATATCATTGTTCCTTTCCTCTATCTCCTGTTATTCTTTCGACCAGCACGACATCAAAAGGAAGTCATCGATCGTCCCGAGGCCGCTGCATCTCGCACTAATTCAGTGGATATGGCAGAGAAGTTGGCATCAGGTTCTACTCCACAGCAGACACAGTACCCACCTTCACCTCCTGCCTCACCGCGAGCGCGTCTACACTCATGGGGTGGCTCTAGTTTTTGGCTTGGTCGACGGAGCCGGGAAGGAAGGATTTCAACTGACAGTGAATCAATGCATTCCGCTGCACCTCAGCGAGCCTTCGAGGTACTTAACCGTCCTGCACGCATCCGTAGGGCCAGCAGTAACGGTTTCACATATCCAAATATCGAGATTTACCAGCGTGTGCCAGTGGTGCCTCGTAGTCTGGGCGATGTCGACTGGCTCGATCGGCGGCGCAGCCTAAATGCAGTGGTACGTATCATCTTTCATGTCGCATGAGAATCTGATGGTTGCTGACTTGATACTGTTTCTCCTGTCCCTGCCTTCCTTTCATCGCGACATTCTATGAACGGTGGCCATCAAATTAACAGAACGAACTTGACTACGTTACCAATCATGCCAGAACGCAGGGACTTTTGAATGGCTCGACTCCTAATACAACAGACATGCTTAGTACTCGCGCATTGATGCCAGCTCCTGCGTTTCCCCGCACCACGCATGAGCTCCCACCACCTTCTGAGCTCTCACTCCGAATTTTCTTTCACACGCTCGTCCTTGCACTTTGTGTCTTGTCCCTCGTTGCTCTCTGGTATCATGCCCCAACGTCTCTGTTCGTTGTATTTCTCTTCTGGACCGTCATCTTTTACACCTCGCTCTTTGTGCTCGCTTGGCATGGACGTCCGGGTAAATCGCTCCTGACCACGTTGGCTGTGCGCGTTCGTGGTCCACCCCCTCAGCCTGCTACTTCTCCCGGTACACCAACGTCCCGTCCACTCTCCATGACAGGCACGGATCAATATCCTTTCCCGACCGAGACACGCGGGCCATACTTGCACCAACCCCCCTACCGTCCAACTGGCCACGACGACGTCTCCACAAGCCAAAGCCCTCGTTCTGTCGAGACAGATGACGACGAGGATATCGACGAAGACACTAGACAACGACGAATAGAGGAAGAAATGGGAAGACGAGAGGTCTCGATTGTCACAGTCCCAAAACGCCGGTTGTGGATTACGAATCCGTCATGATCATTCCATTTCTATTTTTTCCTCTCCCTGTCCGTATGCTCATACATGCCCAATACTGACTACCATCACGATGAAACCAAGGTCGAACGTTCGACGATCCCCCCCCCCCTTTACTGCAATGTCATATCTCGTCGTTTGCAAGCCCACCAACCACGAGCTCACATCTTTCCAGCTGACCCCACCTTTGCATCACATTATTACCCTTGCAGCAAGTTAATAATTACCTTCATTCATGGATCCATGTCGCATTGTTTCACGGTATATTTCGAGTAGATCTACTCTGAACATTTTATCTCGAGCAGTATACCGATGTATTCTTGTACGCCAAGGACATTAAAGGAGTGACTTATTTCTTAATTTCGAGAGTAAAAGAGCCCATTAAGTGTTTTGTTGGAAGGGGCGTGAGTACTGGAGTGAATAATAAAGAGAAGAGACTAAAAGAAGGTCAAGGTAACATGATAGGGCATGCATGATAAATAATGCGAGTCCAGTTTCTCAGAATATCCAAACACAACGACTAAGTAGAAAGCCTATTGCGCGCCTTCGACAGCGACGTCGCGCCGCCATCTGTCTACGCGACCATACTTGATGGCATCCTGCACTGGAGGAGGGGAAGGAGGCATAGGCATGCCCATTAAAGGGGGGGCACCAATGCCCATGCCCGCGTTCATTGGCGTTCCGAAAAAACCAGAGCCAATCATCGCAGGGGAACCAAAGTAGAAGCTATTGTGCATTTGCGCTTGCATCATCATTTGCTGCTGTTGTTGTTGCTGTAACTGTAGCTGGGCAAGCATCTGGTACTGCGTTTTGCGCTGTTGCTCGGGGTGGAGTGCAAGCGGCCTGTTGTCGTCTTCAGCGCCATCTTCGCCATCTTCGCCATCTCCACCGATGAACGGGAGGGAAGCATGAGAAGTCATGGCGGGAAGACGGGAGGCACGGAGACCAAGGGGCTTCTCGTCGTCATCCTCATCATTGTTTATCGGGTGTCCACCGGAGAGATCATCGAGGCTGAAGTTTGGTAGAGATAACTTTGACTGGCTATGTGACATCTTCTCACTGAGCACTGCCGCAAGAGGTTTGTCTTCGTCCTCGTCCTCATCAACGAGCCTCGGTGGGAGCTGCGCCGTCCGACTGGCAATCCGCTGGAAGGCTGCGGTTAAAGGAAGATCCTCCTCGCTGTCTTCATCCTGAGCCCCGACTGGTAATAGCTCTGTTCGTGGAGGGACAGATCTCGCGTTGCGAGGTTCACTATCAGTTACATGTCTTGGCTCTTCCGCCTCGTCAGACGATTCTGCTACCCAGTTATCAGCCACTTTGTCGGTGAGACAGCCAAGAGATTGTCCCAAAGGAACGTCGTCGTCGCTTTCACTCTCGCTTGGCAAATCATCATCCGCTACCGGCACACGCCTGAGAATAGGCTTCTGAATAGCCGGAAGAATAGGAGGTTCGGATGACACGCGGGACTCCGAAGCGCCGTGAGCGTTTCCCTCAGGTTGTAGCGGCGTTGAGTCCGCTTCCGACAGCCTTGACTTTCCCTTCTTCTTCTTCTTCCGCTGACGTCGCTCTGCGTCCTCTTGCTCGCGTTTCTTGCGCTGCTCGACCTCAGCCTGTTCCTGAGCCTCGATCTCCTTCAGTTTTTGCAACTCACGATCCCACAATGTGTCGACGCCAAAGATGGACCGGCTTTGGGAGAGATCCCCTGTAGAAGCCGAGGCTCCGATGATACGTGGTTCAGCGTCATTTGAGTTGGAGAGCGGTCTGGCGGTGGAGCTTCGCCTCACGAATGTCGAGGCTCTGTTACCAGAGCCCTGCAAATTCGGCGCGGGACCAAGGGAGTCTGGATCAATCAGGGCGCTTGAACGTCTGATTTGTCCGCGGACCATCATTGAAGGCCGGTTGTCACCCTGGAATGTGCTATGATGAGACAAAGAGAGTCAACCTCGGAAAACTGCCATAAATGATGTCAAGCATACCGAGCCTTCTGTTTCATCTCCAGTTTACGGTTTTCGAGATTGTCAATCAAACTTCGACCGTACAATTTACCAGCAGGCCGTCTAGCCTCCAGTTCCGTCGAGGGCGGCACGGAAGGTAGGGGAACGGTGGAAGGTACGGGCGATACTTCCTCTTGCATCTCAAAGAGAGCTTGTTCTCCATCTTTGAGTGCACGAGGAAAATTGCGATCGATATCTGAGTAGGTGATATCCCTTTGTCCACCGACGACCAGTGTATTTCGGAATGCAAGCTGGGATAATGAAAGGCTGGCGCGGGGGTTCGGGGTGAAAGAGTTGGAAGCAACGGGTACTGGCAGGCGGGAAGATCGGGCAGTCAAGGGAGGTGGGGAGCCATCAGCAGATACTTCGAAACCGCTATGTGGTCTGACAGTAGACTGAGGTAGGTGGGCAGGGACGGTGCTCTGCAAGGGGCTCGGCATAACAAGAACTTTCGGCCGAAGTAATTCTAACGTAGAGAGAGGTCGATCACGTCGTGACTCGGCATCAACATCATTCATACGTGTACCCATGGAGTTAACGGACATGGTCCGACCATGCACCTTGAGATCGAAGCGAGAGGAACGAGAGGGAGAAGGTGGACGAACGGAAAAACCGTTGTCATCTGCGAGCATATTCTTTGATGCCATGGTGCCCATTGATCCAACCGACGTGGTCCGAGCTCGATTCGTCTTCGGGTCGAAACGTGAAGCGCGATCTGGAGAGGGAGGCTGAACGGCGAATGGGTTGTCGTGCTCCTCATTGGGGACGTCATTTAGCAAAGCCTTTGAACCTAGGCTGGCACCGGATGGAGTGCGTGCGTGAGAGGTCTGCAGGTCTAAGCGTGATGAACGGGACCCTGGTCTTAGAATTTCCTCTGGACCAGGAGAGGATCGCCCTGAAACGGAGACGGAAGGGAAAGGGACAGAGTGGAGAGGTGGCTGGACGGGGAGAGTCTCGATGAGTACATGAGTAGAAGCACGGCGACGTTGAAGTGGCGGTTGCAGCGACTGCAACTGCTCGAGGTCTGCTGAGGACCGCATACGCCCAAGACTGTCGGGGCCGGTCGCAGCGTCCAAAAACGCACCACCCACGCCAAAATCGTTCGACGCTCCAAGACTCATGGTCCGCACAGTTCTGCTGTGGGGGGTGTCACCGGCGACGCTATGTGCGATACGCACTGGAGCATCGACGTGTGGATTGGGGAGCATTTCTGATTTCGCCCTCCTTTTACCCTTCCCTTTTGCCTTGTTCTTTTCCATGAAAGTGTCGAGGCCCCAGGAGGTAAGGTCAACTTCCACATCACCCTCGTCAGCCGACTCATCCTCATCGTCGGCGTTCCCGAAAGGGTTGCGGAGGGCGTCTATTGAGGGTCTTGATTTTCTATTCGGTGGATCACTTCCGACCTCACTTGGAACTTGAACACCGAGATAATCGGTGCTCTTGCGGGACTTGTTCAAGGGGTCATGGCGACGGAGATGGGCGAAGATGGCACTCTCATGTGCGGAGCGATAGGGTATATCGGGGCTGTCTGGATCGTTGTCGTATTCTGGATTTATGTCGACGGAATCTATTCGAGTGCGGAGCTTAAGACAACTTTTGGGGACTCACCGAGCAGGGCTGCGGCGAGCTGCAGACGGGAGAACGCAGCAGGTTTGGTTGGGGGCATGACGAGCCCGGTTGATCTGTGGACGTTGGTGAAAATGAGAGTGGTTGGTCGAGGGTGAGAGTGCACTGCGGGACTGTTTCCTGTTCCCCGCTCAGACGCGATTTCAATTCGAACCATCGATTGCCATAGTCACAGTACATCACAGCTCGTCGTGCGCATTAACTACGTTCCCCTCTTCGTCAATCTCCTCCACCTCCAGCTGGAATTCCTCATCGTTTGTGAAGGCGTCCCATGTCCTCGCGTCTTCTTCGTACCTCAAAATCTCCTCACGGAGCGACGGGTCAACAGGCGGCGCAGCTTTCACAGTACTGTCTGTTGGCGCAGTCTCAGACACGCCCAAAGACCGTCTCAGGACACGATCCACTCGAGTCAGGAACCTGAAGGACCATTTCATCAATCATTTTAGCAACCATGCGCTCAGCCGGAAACCTACAGATTGGAGTCGGCCACGTCAAACCCAGAGCGCACCAGTGCTCCATCGATGAGAATCACGGCAACCTCTTGGAGTTCAGCCTCAAGCTCCTCATCTTTCACTGTACCATCTATCTCCAGTTGCTCCACCCGGTGGAGTAACCCCTCGATCAGAGGCGACCGAGGGTTGATCTCGAGCACTTTCTGCTTTCTCATCATCTCCTGCATGGCATCGTTCTTGGCGCCCCTATTTGTGGCGCTCACCAGCTTCTGGACATTGGCCGTGAAGCCAAAGCTGTCCGCTACAATAGCACATGGGCTCGTTACAAGTCTATCAGAGATGACAACTGTGTCCCCCGGTCAGCCAGGACAGAATCTCAGTGCAAAGATAAGATGTTTTCACCATCTTTCGCATTCTCGCCAACTTGAACCTTGAGCCAGTTGAGCAACGGCACAAACTTCTCCCTCAGAGTTGTCATGTCTTCCGCCTCTTCCTCGGAATCTGTAGTAAATCTTACTCGCCGTTGAATTGAGCATAAAAATCAAGGCCTACCGTCTCCGAATCTGAGGCCAGCCTTCGCGACATCTTGGAACTGAATGCCCCTGTGAACGTTCAGCATTTAGTCTGCATGCATGCTTGGCGTAACTCACTTCCAGCTCTGCAGATGTTGTATCAAGATCTCGTCCAGAGGCTCATTCAACAACAAGACCTCATAGCCCCTCGCGTGGAGCTTCTCCACGAAAACACTGCCGGCAAGATGCTCGGCAGTTTTACCCATGTCGGCAAGATAGAAAATCTGGTTCTGACCTTGTCGTTTGTTACTGAGATACTTGGGGTGGTGGATCAGTCCTACAGTCTCCGGCCCTCACCGCAATAGACATACATCATCGAGGGAAGTATTATTTCTCTGGTTGGTTGTATAACGCGTCAGAGCCGCGATTCTCTCGCGGTTCTTGCTGTCATCGGCTGCGCCAAGCTTGAGAGCGGTGTTGTATATTCCAGTGATCTCGCGGAACTTCTCCGGAGCTTCCTCGGTAGTCTTTCTAAAGAGCTGAAGGAGGCGGCGAATAATGAAGTTCTTGATCTGTTTGAGGAATGCACTGGACTGCAACGTCTCACGAGATACGTTTAGAGGGAGATCCTCAGCTAGGCACACATTGACTTATCCAGCTACACCGTCTGTGAAGAAAACAAGGCGCGTACCGTCAATTATGACCTTGACCCAGCTAGCCCACTTCGGTATAGCATATTCACCGAGATCGGAAGTGATGAATACGTGCTTCACGAACAATTTGACGTCGTTGGTAGATACATCAACCGGTTGATTGAAGAAATCATCAGACCTAGAGTGTATTAATGATCAACTTTCTGTGCTTAAGTTCGTGACTCACAAATGAGAAGGAATATAAATGAGTGCACGGAAGGAAACACCGTCTCCTGAGTCCCCAGCGAAGTGAGTCCATGTTAAGGGTTTTCGAAAGTCCTTAAATGTGGCTTGGTACAGCAGTTCATACTCCTCATCAGTGATAGTTTTAGGATCCCTGATATTCGTCAACTTAATTCGGGGTCCCTTACACTCAGAAAGACGGGGACTCACCGCATCCAAAGAGGAGGCTGAGAGTTCATGTGCTCCCACAAGCCAACCATAACCTTTTTTGTTTTGGGTGCAGATTCCTTCTCCTCCTCAACCACAGCTTCCTCTCCGTCATCATCAGTCTCGGCATGCTCAGGATAATTATGTGGCGTTCCTTCTTCTATGGGAACTTCCTGCTCAACCTCGTTCCAGACATAGATGGGGAAAGAAGTTGAAAAGACAGAATGTTGGTTACTTTGACGAGTTTTAGTGTAGTGGTGTGCGTCGTAACTGCGAGGTATACATACATAAGTTTCATCAAGTTCGAGGAGACCAAATAATGCTTCGCATCAGTCTTCAGTTCGAGGATCACCTCTGTGCCATGTCCAAGGGTATTTCCGCGCGGGTCAGGATATACTTCGAAAATACCTTCATCGGCAGAGGAGCTAAAGATATGTTGCGAGGGGTTGGGGTGCTTGGAGGATTTTGGAGGAATAGAAGCGACCGTGACTTTATCTGCGACAAGGAAACTAGAAGCGGTGATTAACATACTCAGTTTTGGAACGTCGCATCAGAATGAAACGTAGAGCGATAAGCACCTGCTATAGAATCCGACACCGAAGGCACCGATCAGATTACCAGAGCTGGTGATATCCATGCTATCCGCTTTTGTGAGGAACTCGGAAGTTCCTGATTTCGCAAGTGTTCCCTAAGTACAATATGAGGCCATTAAAATCAGCACCGCCCCATCAGCATACCAGGTTGCTTGTCAGTTCCTCCGCATTCATTCCAATGCCAGTATCTAAGTCCATTAGTTCAACGCAAGTACAACTAAAAGAGCGCTTACCAGTGACGATGATGCGACCACCAGTGCCATCTTCATTCTTGACCGCTTTGATGGTCACGTTCAAGGGGGAAACACCGTCATAAAGATCTTTCTCCACAAGAGCGGTCAGGCGGAACTTCTCAAGGGCATCGTTGGCATTTGAAATCAGTTCTCGAAGGAAAACATCTCTAAAATAGCTGAATCAGATCCAATGGGCAAGGAAGAGACCAAGATCCAACACCTATTTGAGTAAAGACTGTAGAGCACATTAGACTCCAACACAGCACAAGAACAGAGAAATGCTCGCCTGTTGATGACTATCTTGCGCAGACGCGCTACATCACTCTGCGAATGGATGAAGATTAAGCACGAAAGCATAGCAAGATACACACTTGGTATTCATGCTCGACTCTCGGGGCATCGGTGGCATCCTGCGCCAGTGTGTGGGACACGAGGAGTGGGAGGGCCAAAACCAACGAGCGGATTAGGCGCATCGTTGAAACACCAGAACAAGACTGAGTAGCGGGGACACGTATGCAATGCGAGATGCAGTTGACCTTCAAGAACTTATGTTCGTACGAAGTCTAATAGTGATGGGACTTTACTGACGTGTCAAAAATCATGTGACTGTTCTTCCTTGTCACGTGCCCGACGCGCGCACATGTCCGCGTGAGCTTCACCGCATCCCAACAAGTCTCGTCCTTTCAAGGAATACTTCGTTAACCACCTAACTACAAGATATCTGTAGTTGACGTTGTCGTCATCGCAGGGTAGTTATTGTGTTGCACAACCAGTGTCATCTGGGAGAACGCGCCTCACCAACATGATGGGAGATGCTTCAAACATGAACAGATAACCTTGGCGCAGACAAATTCGCCAGGTAGTCCTGCGGCATAAATCGCGGACGAGGGTGAGTACAAACACAGAATAAATATAGGTATCAACGCACCCGAATCCACTTCTCCCTCTGGCCTGGGACATGGTCAAACATGATATACCTCTTGTCGTTCTGGCGACCGTTAACCTGTAAGGCTTAGGCTATTCGGGATCTCTCTGAGACTCTTACCTTGAGCACTTTTACAATCTCCCCCAACTCAACATTTTTGGCCAGAGCCTTCATGTCAACCGTTCCACCGAATCCCTCTCCTTCTCCCTCTCCTAAGTCCTCGGCGGCTACTCCCCCGTCGACGCCATCACCGCCCATCTTTCCAAGCCTTCCCCAGAATTCCACAAACGTGTTCTCGGTCAACATTTGGTCGAATGCCTTCCTCTCATCAGAATTTCTCTCCCTCTGCCACTTGTCAAACTCCCTTTCCAGATCCCGAGAGTCGAGTCCTAGTTTGGTGACTGGCAATGACCTCTCGATCGACTGGATAGAAAGTTCGGAAAAAGAGGCTGCTAGAGAGGATGTGTGGGAGCTGAATAACGCGTATAGACTATTCAGATACTTCAAGCGAAGCTGCTGCATGTGAGAATGGAACAAGTGTAACTGTTGATCTCTCGGCAAGGGCGAATTTACGAATCGAGGATCCGTTTTTAATTGCGGAAGCACGACGTCCCAAGAGAGCTAAGTAGCCGGTCAAAGTCTGCACATGAACACATTGATAACGTACCTGGGGGTCTCGAATGGCATCCGTTAGAAGTGTACTGAAATAAGAAAAACAAGTCGTTGAGTGCCACGGAAGTAATCGATTCAGGAAAGAAAACCCTGGAGTGGCTCACCGGAAGGCTCTTTCTCCTTCTTCCCTGGTCAATCCTAACCTAGATCTCCCGATCTCTACTTCCGTGCGACCACGTCGAGCCCTTACTTGCTCTTCGCGTTCTTTCAATGCGCGCTCCTTCTTCTCTTGACGTTTACGACCGGCCGTCGTTTCGTCTGCTGGTACACTGGAATGCGATTCATCGACTTTCCCTGCGTGATAATTACTGCTGTCGGACGACCCACGAGCTTTCAAGAATGCATCGAAGAGTTCCTCTCTGAGTGTGGACGAGCCAACAGCATCATACCGTGGATCATCAGACAGTTTCCGTTTGATCTTTGAAACATTTCAGCACATAAGAAAGTGTCAACATAAAGGGAGGAGAGGCCAACATCTTTCCAAACCGAGTCCGATTTTGCTATGCCACACTCCCGAAGTAGGGCAAAGAAATCTCCCTCCGCCTTCTCGGCAGCAGCGCGCTTTTCTAGTCAGCGATGAGTTCCCATTGTTGCACAGGCTAAAAAAGACGTACTCTCCCCAAGTTCTTTTAGGTGTTCCTTGAAGCGTTTTTCACGCTCACGTTCATCTCTGCCCCAGCCGTAGAAACGCCGATCTTTCTTCCAGCTTCGACGAAAGTCGACCCAGACAGTGCGCGTGCTCTTCACCTCCTCACGGAGCAAGGAGTCGAATTCTTCTTTAGGATTCACTTGTGACCTTTCCTTCTTGGCGCTTTCTTGTCGCAGCTCACGGGCACGATCTCGACAGTATTCGTCGAAAGCGTCACGGCGTGCTGAGACAGAAGGGAGGAGCACATATCGAGAGTCGGAAATGAAAAGTGGCAAAGAGGTGTCCCAAGGGTGCAAGGGGTTGATGTCCTTCTCTCGCAACAGCGTCTAAATATCGTGAGCATCAGGATAACTGGTCATTGTAGATCGAATACCTTGAAAAGTGCCTTTGCTTCGTCAAGAGAAAGATCGACACGATCGGGCATGCTGAGTGATTGCTTTTCCCGGGCTCTGCTTGCCTCTGCTTCCTCTGTCTCCCTCGCTTGCTCCTCTTGTCTCCTTTTACTTTCCTCTGCCTCCGCTGCCGGCTGGGCCACAGGTCCCCTCTTTGAATGCTCATCCCTCCCACTCTCCTCATCCTCTTCTTCCTCATCTTCACTTTGATCGTCGGCCTCTTCCCCACCGTCCTCGACACGTGCCTTCTTGGTGATGACTACCTCATCCAGCGGTTCGAGTTCACTGCGCTCTCTTCGTTTCATAAGCCCCTGCACCTCAGCCTTGACCCTATCCACTTCCTCCTCCTCCTTTCCTCGTTCGACCCTCGTTGCCTCATCCTCTTTTTCCTGTTGCTCAAATCTTGCCTGCCCCGCCTCCCGAGCTTCCGCGTGCTCGAGTTCTGCGAGAGCTTCCTTGATCTCTTCCGGGGCCACCCAAAGACTTTCTTTCCTTCCCCTGTGCGTGTAGAATGTATTCCCTTCGGTGGTCGTCACTCGAAGCCACTCGGTACCTGGGATCGGCTTCTTAACAAGAGGCTTTTCTCTCTTTCTCTCGGGCGGCTGAGTGGTAGGAGGGGGTACGCCAGGAAACGCAGGAAGGGGACGAACATATGTTGACTGCTGGCTCGCAGCATGATAGTAGTAGGGCTGACCACCCGGTCCTGTGCGGGGTGAATAATGTTTGAGCTCGTAGTACAGTTTACTTCGGGTTTCATTGTACGTTACCGACGTGCTCTGTCCAACCAGGCGGTAGTGGTGGGGGACCGAAAGCAGACATGGGGCCTTCCAGTGACAACGCGAGTATTGACAGAAGTCGGAAGCTTACAAAGCGCTAATCAACGCGTCAAAAAGTCATGAAATTCACATGAGAACAGAAAATACATCATAAGTCATGAGGATATATGCAAAAGATACAGAACGTGGTTGATTAGACTACCGTTACATGATGGATGAAGCGTGAGGACAACATATAATACTGAGATGCCAGTGGTTGAAGATGGGAGCAAAATGAGATTCAAGAACGCGAGAATGCAATACGAAAGGAATGCACACGTGGACATCAAAGAAAGATCAAACATAAAACCTGGCGTCCACGTGTCAGACCGCAAGGACCAAGAGACGGGCTGGCTCACTTACTTCTTGTTAATTTGATACAAGAGAAGGTTGATATTAACCTTGACTAGTCCATTAAAAAACGAGAGTGAGGCTTGGTTCTCGAATTGCGCCTGAAGTAGATCCTCCATACGGAGATCCGTAATGCCAATTCGGTTGGTGATACCGAGAGTATTGTTGAGGACCTCCACATTAAATACACCTGCTTTCTCCGACGAAATGATGACATCAATCTTGTCAAACTGACGAGGAGAGAATTTGTCGATAGACAAGAGTATGCCTTTTTCGTAAAGGTCTTTGGCACTGTATCTGAACGAACCAAATTGAGGACTCTTGCCGGATTTCTGCAGTTCGCGGAGGTGGAAGTACTGCTTTGTGAACGGAATAACAAAACGCTTTTTTCTTGAACGCAAAGATTATATCAGTCCCCGGTATAAGACGGGAGGCAGTTTCCCACCCTTTCCCTCGCTGCATGGTAGCCATGGCAGCTTCGACATAGTTGTGGTAACTATCTATCTGCTCCTCAAAGTACTTCTTGCGTTCATTGAGATATTTGAGAGCATCCGTCATGCTGTCCATTTCTTGTTGTCGTTGCAGTCGTTTGCGGTGCTTGCTGCGAACATCACTTGCGATAGCATTCAGAATGCCTTGGAACCCATCGCTCCGCGTGATCTTCTCTAGCTTCTCCAGTTCGAGAAGGAAGAATATGGCGTGTGCTTTGACTTCCTTGAACTGAAGTCTGGAAACATAATATATCGGCATCTTATTCTTGCAGAAAAAGAGTTAGGCATACGTACGATCGTATGTCTTCAAGTCTATATCCAGTTTCCGCACCACTGCTTGAAGCCATACGCCTGCTGACAGGTTCGTTATCCATTTCAGCCACAATGGCCTCCCAATGCAATTCGTCTTCTTCAGTTACTGGGCGCATCAAAGACTCGACAAGGTCCTGCGCAGGTTGAACACGAAGCATTGCTAGAACACCACGCTTAGCTTGAACCCACAATGCCTTCTCATCTGCCTGAGGATCTTAACACAACGTTAGTGGAATATCCAAGTGTTGGAGTGAAGCTAACCTCGGACACGCGCAAACCTGTTGGTAAGTTCTAGAGTAATGGCTTTATCTCGAGCATCCTTTAGCTCGTCGTTATCGAGATGCGGGACGCCATCTAATTCGTGCAATATAACACGCAGAGCATCATCACGGGAGGGCGACTGAACAAACAGGTCAGTTGCAAGGAGTCGTCAAAAGATGATGCAGAATCTTACGAGTTTGTCCTGGTATTTCGAGAGCAAGGCATGCATTCCATATACCTCATTAGGCGAGATATAAATAGGCTTTGGTTGGACGGTAATGTCCAAGAATTCATGCGCATGATAATGAGTCTCGGCATCTGGGACGTCTGCGACTGTAGAAGAAAGCGTAAGAGAACGTCGACGAACCCATGGTGGTATAAATACTATGGAACATCCAGGCTGTCATTTCTGCGATAGTCTTGCGTACCATCTCATTGATGGGCACAAACTGGGGAGCGTCTTCTGAGAACTCGGAACCCGAGGCAATTTGCGTCAGCACCTGCGATATCTGTGCGAGATTCTTCCTCGCGGCGACGTCAACGGTGGTGGAGACCATATCAAAAGTCTCCGGAGCGCTGGAGGGAGAGTCAAAAAGGGTCTACTTGCAGAGTGGACGGAACAAACAGGATAGCCGGATTAAGGTACCTGTAGAAGACTAGCCTTGCGATACACGCAGCATAGGCCTGGTCCGGTGCGGCAGGGAATCTTTCCTGAACTACCATAAACAATACAACAATCAAAAGACTGGCTATCACTTACCCGCAAGGAAAGTAATGTCTCGCGCGCTATGAATCGCAGACTATATGGCATCCTTCTAGTGGACTGGGTGATAGCTGCCATGAAAGCTTCGCTCCACCACTGCAACTTCTGCAAGTCTAGATAGTGTTATTTGTGAGTGGCGGCGGTATGATCGAGGCTCCACCTACGTCTTATGTACTCGGCTCTAGTGTCTGGGTCCTTCAAGGCTTCATAAAAAGGGAGACTTTTGACCTTTGCACTTGCACTTCCAGATCGCATTTCCTCAACATCGATCCTCGCCCGATGAATCTGAAGTTCAACTGAGAATTTGTCACTTGCAAATAGTGAAACACATACTATGGAAGGATCTGACTCGAGGTCCAGGTCAACGGCTTCAACGAGTTCCCGTACGATAGCTTGAAGTGTTTCTCGGACATAAGTCACCTGTTTGGGTCGGAGATACTGTACGGCAATATTGATGTACATTGGATGGCCACGAACGGCGTCGTCGACTGTTCTCACACTAGTAATTTCCTGGCGGATGGACAACTGTAGATAGATTAGATGGCCAGACGAGTAATTGTATAATCGCAACTATCTCCTGAAGGCGACACGAACCTGGAACAACTTGAGTAGGAGGTAATCCTCCCGTCTATCTTGCCCATACCCAAACAACGTCAACGCAACGCGCTCTACCAACGATTTGTGCTTCTCCGAGTCATCGTCGGTCAGTTCGACGAATAGCTGGCTGAGGTAGCTTGCCTGCGTCTGAAGCAGATAAAAGAGTTGCTGATACAGTTCAAGCTTCCGCTTGGCTGCGTGATCCAGTGTGTTAGGTCCGGCAAAGGGATCACCGTGGGCAGCAAGGATGGAAGCTCGTGCGACATGTGCCGCGGCACTATCTGCACCATACATTCGCCGCACCTTGACGAGCTCCTCAAATGACTTGACGTTCTGCACTACGAGCGCAATCTTGACGTCCAGGTCGCTCACGTCATTCTCGAGTGCCTGGTTCTCTCTAATGCTCTCGACAACCTTTTTTCTCAACCTTTCCACCTTAATCTCATCTTGGAAATCGGCTTCTGAGTCGTCTAGAAGATGAACAAAGTTCTTGATCGTGCCAACCGTCACGTTCTTGCCGAGAGTAAGTTGGCGATACTGTTCGCGTGTCTCCTTTGCGCGGAAGAGGGACTGAATCTTGATCACTTTGTGCAAATTTTCGTGATAATATTGTATCTTTGCTTGGAACTTGCGCCTCTGAAGAACACCGCGTAGTAGTGCTTGTAGTATTGTTGCGACGGGCTGACTGCGCGATAAATGATCGCGCCATGCGATGTAGGCCTTGCGCACTAAATAACCTCTTGCAACGGCTTGTAAATTTGTCACATCGGGCGCTACGAACTCGAGCTTCTTCTGTTGCTCCCGGTGGCGGTTACGAGCGAGTGCAGCGCGGGCGAGCGCTTGGAAACCCCACACAGAAGAAACGACTCTGATCTCGGAGAGTGCTTTATTGAGGTTCTGATGTTGTTGGCGGGCAAGACTTGCGCGAGCACGGGCTTGGAGACCTATTAACATCGGCGTCGCTCGACGAAGACTACGAATGAGGTTGAGTAAGCGTTTACGGGCGATGTACGTCCGAGCGGCGGCTTGAATGCGGATGACGGTGGAAGATATGTCGTCCAGTTTCGCGAGTTGCGTCCGAATCCGTCTACGCACGAGTGCGCCTTGGCACTGGGCCTGTAGAGCAACGATACTACCCTCCATGAGATCAAGCTTTCTCAATTGCTTAGATATCGCGGTCCTCGTCAAGAACCCACGTGCAGTCGCTTGCACGGACACAACAGATGTTGAAATTTCGACTGTGGCAAATGTTTTGGCTACCTCGCCGACGCTCTGTCTAGCAATCTTGGCCCGCGCAGAAGATTGAAACTTCACAAAAAGCACCCGACTGCTCTGCAGGGCCGCTTTGAGTTGAGCGAACCGCCGGCGCTGGAGCACCCCCCGAATCTGTGCCTGGGCCCTAACAACATACTTGATGGACACTCGGACACGTCCAAGGTAGGCGAGCCATTGTCTACGTTTCAGGACCATGCGAGCGGCGGCCTGGAGGCCAATGACCCATGAGGTGAGACTGTTGGTTTCCTTGCGGAAATCAGAAACCCGACATCGTGCAATGGCACCGTGACATATTGCTTGAACCTTGGGTACGTATCGTTCTGCAAAACGGAGGCGGGCACGTTGGGTGGCCTGCGCTTTTCGAACCAGGAATCCACGAGCCACACATTGCAAAGCGCGAATGGAATCCTCGCACTCCAAAAGCAAGCGGTCTTGCCCTAGGGTGCATACAGACAATAATGAGGCGAGAAAACAACGCGGTATCGCAACGCTCACGCTCTTCCTCGGTCTCGATTTCGACAACCGGGTCCTCGTTAATCTCTTTAGCGAGTTCCCGACCAACGTCGCCAAAGTTGGGCATTGGAACGCCAGCATCATTGAGCCCTTTCTGTGTCTTTTGAAGCTGATCGTCGGAGAACTGCAATTGGCCGATCAAGTTCCCTATATGATGTGCCAGTCCCCGCCTAGCGAGGAGATGACTATGCGAAATGAGCTGTTGACGACTAGGGGAGGCTCGTGACATACCTGAGGGCATGAATGCAGTAAATGACTTTTGGGAGATTTTTCTTCTCGTACAAGTCCGTGAGCTCAAAAATGAAGCACTAAGGGGAAACGAATGGTGAAGAATATCAACGGCGAACGAGGGAAGAACGTACTTCGGGGAGACCGACTTGTCGAAGAAAGACAAAAAAGTAGTTGATGTTGTCGGAGTGTCGGAAATCGAGCTTGGATGACTTTGACTAGGGAAGTGGTCAAATCCAGACAGGAAAAGGAAGGGAAGAAGACTACTTCGTAAATGCGGCGAACGACATGTTCGCCTTGGAATGCTCGAATTAATTTAGCGAGGACGACGCCATTTCTTAGCCCCTCTTCCATCTCTACAACACCAAAGCCGAGCTCCTCGCCAAGACAGCCTTCTATCCACTGTTGGGCCTCACCGACATGGCACAGATACTCGTAAGCCTGTAGTAAATGTCTTTGTGTATCGGCCCAGAGACCCCTTGTCAAACGCGAGGAGGGTAATGGGGGAGCATGAGCAGTTTGAGGGTTTTTGTCTCGGGACAAACGAAGGCGACCAGGGATGCCAGCGACATCATTGGGATCAACAAGGCCAGATGCAACTCGCTCCTGAGAGAGGGGAGAGAGGGGGGAATCGTTATGGCCACGAAGGTGAAGGAGGGGTGGCTCCTTTTGTGGGGTGATCGGGTCCACTGGCAGAGATGTACGGTCGTGCTCCTGTGGGGCGTCATCGCCGTCTCCGCTGGCTATACGAGGAAGATGACGGCCGAGCCTGCGGACACCCATCTGTCCATAGGTGGATGCTTTTTTGTTGACCATGTACGAACTCTTGTATGGTGCGGGCGACATGACCGAGGACGGGACAGGGGAGGGGGAGGGGGAGGGTGAATGAGAGGGGGTGCGATCGAGACTGGAAGATGGACGATGGTGTGGTTTGTCCGGTGGGGTTGGTATGCTGTAGAATGAGGTAGCGTAGACCGAGGTAGGGCGGCGATGAAGAGTGGATGCGGAGGCATTGGGCGTGGGGGATGAGGAGATGGGAGAATCAGAAATCTTGTTCAGTGTCTGGCGAATGGCGGTATAGCTGGTGGCGGAGCTGTCGAGGGTATTTGAGCGACGTGACCGCGGGGAGGGGGTATTAGACGAAGAATCCGGTACGGTACGTGGGGAGGACTGGGTTGGGTCGGGTGGCAGACGAACGCGGTGGGAAGTTGGGAGAGGAGAAAAGGGGGAGTCGGGGTTCTGGACGGAGGCGCCGGTGGTGATGGGGGAGAGGGGCGAAGCGACGATGTGGGCGGGGAAGGTATGACGCTTGAGGTGGGAAGATGTTCTGGCAGCGTCGTCAGGAGCGGGGGTGCGTGGCTCGGCCTCGACACGGGCGCGCTCCTCCCATTGTCCTCGCACGGCATCGAGACTGGGCGCGATGCGGTGGGAGGGTGTCCAGCGGGGTCTGGCCTGGTCCGGTTGGCGGGAGGTGCGCTCGAGAAGGCGGGTCTGGTACGCGAACGGACGGGACGGCTCCGACATGGCGGGGAGAAGGAGGCGCGTGTCGCTGACACAGCCACACATGGCCGCGTCGTCGCTGGACGCGCTCATCGTGGCCGTCGTGCCCGCCGCGCGGGAGAATGGACGGCTGAGAGCCGACCTCACAGCCCACGCGGCCGACATCCTCTCCAGGTCAGTCTGCCCCCATCCGTTCCAAGTCGCCCACTTCCTCCAGCCCACAGCCATATCGGCCAGTCCTATGAGCCCGACACGACACACCTCGCCAGTCTCGTCCGGCGGCACCGTGAGTGACCGTACTTTGTTCTCTCTGACCCCCCGTTCATCCCCTTGTCAAGTCCTCCAGCACCCCTCCCCGAGCACGGCCCCTCTCCGTTTCACAAACTTGCTCTCCCGTCTCCTCGACCAGGTCTGTCTCTTCCCTGTCCGCATCTCCCCGCTCACCCCCCTCAGCCCGTCCTCGCCCGCAAACACGAGGCCCTCCTCTTCCTCTACGCGCTCGCCTCGTCCACACGCCCCCACGCCACCACCGTCCCCTCCTTCCTCCCCACCCTCCATCCCCCGTCTCCCAGGCCCTCCGCCGCACCGAGCCCAATAGATCCTCTCCGGGCGCAAAAGTCAAAGGCCGACATCCTGCGCGATTACCGCGCCCGCACAGGTACCTCTCCCCCAACCCTCGTACTCTCCACTCACTCACCCACTCAACAAGCCCGGGCGCACCTCCCAGAGCATCTCCTCTTGCGCGACACCCTTTATCTCCTCCAAGGCATATCCGGAAAACACGTCCAGCTCGCCTCCTCCAACCAAGATGATCTCAACAAGCTCGTCTTCCTCGACGATACGGTGCGCCCCACCCTCCTTCCCGCATCCTTCCCCTTCCATATCCATCCACAGAGATACATCATCCCCTCTCCCGTGAGATCTCTCATACACAAGCTCGCCGAAGTTGGCCACCTCTATTCCAGAGTCGACCACTTTGTCAAAGACCGTCAGCCCCACTCTGCCGTTGGCATGATCGAACAGAGTCTATGCCACCACCTCCAGGCTCAGCTTACGGAGTACTACCGTCTTGTCGCCATCCTCGAGTCCCAGATGTCATTCCCAAATCTGGACATCGACCCCGATACAACTGGGCGACACACTACTCTTACGTTGAAGCGCTTAGATGTCTGGGTAAACGACTGGAGACTCAGAATGCGCATGATGAGCGTCTGCGTCGAGGGCGCTAGAGGTACCTCCTTTCCCCTCCATCCGTACTTCTCTTTCATCCACCCCTGCTAGATGCCCATGGCGGTGCTCTGGTCAATCTCATACATAGCTACACTGATAATGGGGACCCTTTTGTTCGCAAGTTCACAGATCAATTACTCGAAGAAGTTTGTCCTCCCCCCCATTTTTTCACCAAGCTCACCCCGACTCTGTATAGGTGTCCAAACCTTTCTTTTCTACCTTACACAAATGGCTGTTTTCAGGCGAGCTGTATGATCCTTACAACGAATTCTTTGTTTCCGTGAACCCAGACCTTGCCCACGTACAATACCTACTACACCCTTCGTCGCTCACAGCCAACGGAGACGGCGTGTTTGGTGCACTCGCCGGCGACGCAGAGGACATGTCCACCGAACGCGAAAGTGGTCTCCGGCTTTGGGAGGCAAAGTACCATTTCAGAAAGGACATGTTGCCCATGTTTGTCGGAGAAGCCTTTGGGAAAAAGGTAAGCAAGAGTACCAGCTAGCCGGTGCATCAGTCAAAGTCTGTCCAGATATTTTCTACCGGAAAAAGCTTGAATTTCATCCGATACAGCTGTCACGACAGTGATTGGGTTGCTACCCGAGAAAAGATGAGCAACACGGGCGGAGGTGAGTCACCTTTGTCCACATTTGATAAAACTCTATATATCTCACTGTCGCCTTAAACAGTCCTCAAGTACAGTGACATCGCAGGGCTCGAGCGATCTATAGACTCTGCCTACTCGACAGCCAGTCAGCGGCTCTTCGAAGTATTCATCGAAAAGTTCAAACTGACGGATCATCTTCGCGCTCTAAAACACTATCTTCTCCTCGGTTATGGAGACTTTGCAGAGCAGCTCATGGAGGCATTAGGGCAAGTCGACCTTGCGCCATGGCTCACGATCTTTAACCATTTCCTCAGACCAAGCCTTACTCGTCCCGCAAACACTCTCTATCGACATAACTTGACCGCAACACTCGAAACAGCCGTTCGCACCTCCAATGCACAAAATGATCCCCCTGACGTCCTTCGCAGACTCGACGCACGCATGCTCGAGTATTCCCACGGCGAAATTGGTTGGGATGTCTTCACCCTCGAATACAAAGTCGACGCACCGATCGATACGATACTGGACCCTGATTCAATGGTCAAGTATTTAAAATTGTTTAATCACCTGTGGAAGATGAAGAGGATGGAGAGTACACTGAGTCAGGGTTGGATGAGAATCGCAGGCGCATCAAGGACGTTTTTGAGACTACCTGGTAAGCCTGCTTTCATCCTTGACTCTTACCGCTCAGAAGGGATGGTGTAGACCTTGAATATGATTGGCACCAGATTCGTATCATCATGGCCGAAATGATACATTTTATTCGCCAGATGCAGGCCTACTGCCAATTGGAGGTGATAGCATGCTCATGGACAACATTGATGGAGTTTTTCCAAAAGCGCGAGGGTGATCTCGATGCCATGATCGGGGCACATCGATCGTACCTTGATAGGATGGTCAAGAAGGTATTCCTGCTCTTCCCCAAGGCAGGAAAAGAGGTTCGGATGCGTTTCCGTAAAATTGCGAACACACTTATTTGCCCCGATCCAGGAGAACCTCTTGACCCAAGTTCTGGATGTCTTTCAGACGATCCTGCAATTCCGTGAAGCTACTGTGAGTTTCGACCGCTGGAATCTCGATAGCTGGCCCACAACTACGTCGACAGGAGAGCTTTTTCCATTACTGTTTGTCAGAGTCAACAAGACGTGACGAGGCGAGAGACGCGGATAGAGTATGTCTCTTCTGAATCGCTCCCAATGCTGCCTCATGTCATGTTAGGGAATCTACACCGCGTCGTCGCCGGATCGTATGAACACACAATCCCTCTCGAATATTCGTGCGCTCGTGAAGGAGTATGGCACAACCTTTGGCGACTCTGCCCAAACCATCGTTCATGCGCTTCAATCTCACCCTGATCTCGACTGCCGGTTCTTGGGTATCCGGCTATCGTTTTCAGATTTTTATCGCACGAAGAAGGAACATCATATTTTGCAGCAACAGAAATCGTCCTGAGATGGGTTGTATGAAGGCGTCGCTGACACGTACCAAGAGATAGCTGATATGACTACGACTGAGAGTACACGACTGGGCAAGCTTATTTTGTTTGTGAGCAGCCTCCACCGCGAATGTTATAAATAGGAAGACACTGTCAGATTTGAGCCGACTCCTTTAGAGTACTCATTCTCAAGTTGGCTAAGTCTTATTGAAGTCGTGTCCTTTCTGTTTACCTAGCATCTTATGCTACATCACGAGATAAAACGGTGACCGGTGACCGGGTAGGCTGTTGCTGTGGATATCTCGTGGAGCATACAGTGGCAATGTTGATTCTCTGTCATTTTGCATTGCGTGTCAGTGCTAGCATGACACTGAATAAGACTCTGCGTGATATCGCACACTCGTATGCCTTCTAAGTAGATGTCTTATCGGTAGGTACAGGCGGTGTAAGGTATGGAAAGGGAAAGACTAAGACTCTGCGTGATATCGCACACTCGTATGCCTTCTAAGTAGATGTCTTATCGGTAGGTACAGGCGGTGTAAGGTATGGAAAGGGAAAGACTAAGACTCTTCGTGGCACTCCTTGTGTGGTTGGGCGGAACTGGCAGGTTTCCGACTCGAGGCTGGGCCCTAGCCTGAATGGGGGAAAAGGTGAGCTGTGAACCCTCTCGATAGGAGCCTTGGTGACGCACCCAGCGAGGCTTGGGACCCTACCACTAGGAGCTAAGGCTGCTTACCATCATCTCACCAGGGGCATGGTGATCTGCATGAACCTGTTGAGGAGTTGTTGGTTGGCTTGCAAAAACAGTGTGAGAATGAGTGCATGTTCTCTCAGGTATAGCGTGAAGGCCTCCCCTGCTGTTGCACGCCTACTGTTTCCTTTCTTACTTCCTTACTCTATCTTCCTTCATAGCATATATGTCATCTCTCCTACGATATCGCTTGTCCTGTCTCCTACGATACCGCCTATTCCTGTCATCTACGCGGTTCGCTCACTATATAGACTGTCTCCCCCTACGATACCGCTTTCTCACTTTCGCGCTGGTTGATTCTATAGGTAGAGTCGTCAGTGCTGTTCCGCGTCCTGTAACCCTCATGGTTGATTCTATAGCATTGCTTTGGCGTGTTCTTGTGCGTGCAACATCGCGTGAATGCTGCATTTTTCGACAGTGACTCATTTTTCTGCCAACGCAACTATGAGCTGACGTTCGTTTCTGGTCACGACTTTGTCAGAGAGCCAGGAATGTCCTTCCGGACTCACGAGTTCATACTTCATAGGTGTTAAGAAAGGATCCGCATAGACTCTGCATTTCGAGTGAGGTTAACACAGCTTGCATCGCTATCAACCGGTATGGTACGCGAATATCATCTAACGATCCAGGGATCCATGCTTATCCGCAGGCGCGTAATGCAAAACTCATATGAGTATACCCGCCTATTCTTAAATCTACACATGTAGCCCAATCCACCACGTCAATGTGACCCCCTCCCATATTTACATATGTGTATACGGTGTAGCGGTGTCCCGTGTCCCATGAATTCATATAACCATTCCAAAAATGAGCGGGCGTGTTGTGCTTTCCATAATACCCTGATAACCCTTCCCCTTCGACCGATAGCTTTCCATTCCTCGCCTGAACATGGGATCTATGTTAGTTACTGCTTTGTATAAGCAGTTCACGACACTAGCCCAGGCCGCGCCATCAACACCAAATGGTATACGGCCTCACAAAGCTATGTACCGGCTGCAAAGCTTGCCTAGTCGCGTGTAAGTCCACATAAAAAACCAGGCGCTCATTCGATGAGATCTTTACTCTTGTAGTGAGCATTGAATACACAAGCGTCGCTTGCGCAACGCGTCGTGCGTAAGTTGTGGTTCGGTGGTGGCCGAGTGGTTAGAGCGGGCAACCTGTTCTTTGAGAACCGGGTCAAGCGAGGACCTGCACCCCACTCGACTGTTTTCTTTTGTGAGTGAGACCCTTTATTTCCTTCTTTTGCTGGCCATCCTCCGATCTCCGATCTCCTATGGCTCAGTAAAATAGCCAGGCGATAATATCATTACTCGTTGGACCGGCTGTTTTTTCTACGGATGTGACGGTAATCGGTGCTCGGATTCCTGATGCTGACCTTCTGGAGATATTATTCATGATCCACCAAGGTTGAGGTCTGCATTACACGACAAGCGAGCCCACACCTGCTTTGTGACCTAAAATGGCTGTCAATCAGGAAGCAACTTACAGGGACCCCAGTGAACCCGCAACCAAAGTAGCACGAGTTTTCACAGCACCAGACTGGTCTGAGGTAAATACATATTGTTCATAGGGCCACCGAGGGCACGGAACTGAGTCGCCTCTTTCGTCTATCGTTATCAAGGGTTCTATCGGATTCCCCCGGGCCCTGGATTGAGAGCAATGCAAAGGCTTCCACAATGTATATTCTTGACGTTGTCGCAGCACTATCTTTGCCTTGTAATATACTGGGCATTTGACAGCAAGATCATTTCAGTGTCGGGCCCATCCGGAATTGCCATCAGGGTTGCTGTATGCTTCTTGCTTGGGGAACGAGGCGCCCTGCGCTTCCGACGGTCGAGGCGGAGAGTCTCAGCTAACACACCCCGAATTGTCCTCGATCAAATGAGTAACAGTATGGCGGTTATCAAACAATGTAACATGTCCCAGTGGCAGGCGCAGATGGTCGGGGTTCAGATAACAATTTTTTGGTTTCCTTGCCGTGCCTACAGAGGGGTTGCATCGCGAATTGCCGAAACGTGTTTTTGACGATTCAACAGGCGTGTTTCTCTGGTTAATTAGTGGTACTTAGGGGTATGATGTGATCAAGTGAAAACGTTCGAACATGCTGCAGCCTTGCGACAGCCGTCCTCATCTCCACAACTCCTGTACATGATCATGACTTGCATGATGAATGATGGGCGGCATTAACTTAAGTAGCATTTCAGCCACACCTCACACCTTCTCAAGTTCTCATTTAACCTATCCGGCGGCTGGGGGTTGACCAGACCCACTCCTTGCTTTATCCAATGTCAGCGTCGACACTGAGGCAATCGGTGTTGGCTCAGTTGTTGAGCCGTCTTCTGAAATTCCTGGCATTCATCCGGGGGTTTCCACTTTGTAGGCTGATAAGCCGCTTGGTTGCATTCCTCACCTCCCACCATGGATGGACGTATACAAACCCACGCAGAACAACCCTCGACCAGCAGCGAGGACCATCTACTTCCCCAGTTCCGGACAAGAGTGTCGTCTGCGCCCTGAATGTTCCCTCGTCTGACTCTTCGGATGCTCACGAATATGATCGATCCTCTCTCGTGGACTTGCCTTACACTAATATGAGAAGCACATCTGGTTGTTGTACTCCAAATTCTCCTGTTCCTGCAAGGCGTCACTCGCGAGACTGTGCCCCATGGGTGACTGGCAGTCAGGCTTCACTTCACGACGAACACAATTCAGTCGGTCGCGATGCACCTCAAGCTGTGGCCGACCCTTTCCTTCGGCCAAGCTCCAGTGTTGCTATCCACACTCACCAAGGCGATCACCCACCGAACTCGGATATTCTTACGCACACACCTCACCCCCCCAGTCCGTTTCTCCGGGCGTTTGACTTTACGCTGGAGACGTCACCCAGAAACCCTGACGTCAAAACACCTCCACGTGCAGTCCACGAGCGTGATAACAACGAATCGGAATCTCGTCAGCGCGGGAAGTCATCGTCAATGAAGTCCTCTTCACAGTTGTCCGTCTCGCGGAAATCTTTCGCATCTTGGAATTCAACCGGGAGAGCTTCGTATCGAGAGCATTTTAGCCCGCCTGCTCGCGCTCGAAACCCAGTTCGGGACCAAGACGCCATTCTCTCCCGTTCATCTTTTCTCGCCCCGAGAAGCGCCGCACCAGACGGTTCTGCCGTTGCCAACAACATTGTGACCACACCGAATTTGGATGGTCCGAATCGACCCGGGGAGCAAGTTTGTGGCAGAACTCGCTTCTTGCCAATTTCAGCCAGTGGTATACTCCGGTATGATGACCGCGCAACGAGGTAGGGTACGTGGTGTTTTGCCGAGCTCAGAGCTCACGTGGGACCCTAGGGATCCGTCTATAATCGATTACACCATCGCTGCAATGGCGTACCAGTATCCTGAATTGCCGTTCGTCCCATTCTTACCGCGTCAGAAGTAGATGTCGCATCTAGCTTCCATTTCCAGAGGGGATGTCCCGATGGGGTGGGCAGCCTATCGTCACCCGGAAGGTGCTCTTTACTTTGTGCATGGCAAGTCGGTCAGTGATCCTAATATCGAATACTGTTATTGTTCGTTCTCAAGCACTAACCATAGAAAACGTTCACGGAGGTGAACATATGCAATGTAGAGATCCATGGGGACATTGAGTACTTCAGACTTTTCTTACTCTCTGAGCTGGAGACAGAGATCAAAAAGCGAAACTTGTCTGAATCTCTCAAAGTTGACGAAGTTCAGCTAGTTCTGGAACCCAAGCTAGAAGGACAAGAAGTGGTTTGTTGCTATTATTTCGTGAACCCACGAACTAGGAGTCTGTTTTGGCTCGATGAATGGGAAAGCTGGGAGATCTTCGAGGAATGTAGAGGTATCCTCTCGCCTCCTCACAAAGGTAAACTTCAGGCTGCTGGCTCTGGGAGAGTTCATGGAATAATTTGAATCGATTAGGCTTGGCCATCCAAGCACATTACTGGTGTGTCGTGTGCTGCATATGTGAGTCGTAGGTTGTAGGATATTCATCATCTGATCCGCTATAAAACAATTAGTTGCTTGCATATGATTCGATTTCAAGGTCTAACACAACTCCAGGATCCACTGGGATCTCTACCCACACTTTTGCGAGATTACTCAAGAGTTGAAAGATGAAGTGGTGGGTATAATTCTTCATGCAACATGCGGTAAGTACTTTATTGCTGCTGTTGTATGTACTTTAAACAATCAGAGCTTCAGATCACTTCACGTCGAACAAATCATCGTGCCCTCTAAACCCCGAAGAACTACAGAATTACTTGGCTCTCATTGACCGCATTGACCGTAGGTTATGAACTTATACGTTTGGTAACACACTCCTACTTAATTCCTGCTTCAGCTGGAAAGACGGAGATGTATGGACATCGTGCGATCATTATAGGCGAGTTGCATGTTTTTTCTAGTTCACAGAAAAATCTCTGATGCTCTCCAGGTCGAATCATGCGCATATTTTGTATGTCCCTGTCACCCTCCAATGTTTCTTACTCAGAGTTGCAGATCGCAATTACTTCCTTAACTTTCACGGGGAAGATTGCGCACGCCTCAATTCTGACCAAACAGTTTATGGATGGAGATATCACCCTTCGCTATTCATGATGGCCGTTGCACCACTGTTATTCATGGAACCTGTGAACAAGGTGCGGCTGTTACACAGAAGCTTTGTCGACGACATTGTTTGCAAAGACAAGTGGAGGGTGTTCATCAAAAAATTGAACTCACAGTTCCAAGAAGCCTGTATAGTGGTAAGTATACTGGGTCGACGAGTCCCAGAAGAGATAACTAGACAGCTTCCAGGCGATTGTGCTCCTGAACGCTAATGTCGGCTTTCTCCCAAAGCAGTCAGGCACAGGGACTTCACCTCAGGAATTACTCTGTTATATGTCGCTAGTAGCAACTGTGGCGAGCATCATCCTCAGTTTGGTCCTCATGGAGCAGGGCAGAATCGAAGTGAGGAATACCGCCTTTGAGGTTGTCAGTACATCATTTCCCCTTGACATGTGTGAGATCTCTGACTTTAACAGGCCAAATTTCTGTATAGATCACGACACAAAAGGCACGGTCTTGAGATTCTAGCCATCGTTTACAGCCTACCGCGTGCTTTCCTCATGTGGGGGTGGGTGCTTGGATGCCATAGGTGATGGGTCTCCCTGACCATGTGTTCCCAGCATGTCGCTTTTCTTTGCAGCATTCACTGTTCAGTGGTGTTATTTGGACGATCCGACTCTGCGGGCTTGTGCAGGAGCCGTTATATTCGTGGTCGCCCTCTTGGTTGTATGGTGCATCTGGACTACTCGAGAATGGTGCGACTTTTGGTGGTTCCAACCGGATCCCAACCAGGTGGAGCGTGAGGAAAAGTGGGACGGAGGGGGTTGCAGCGTGTTTCCCGGCGTCCTGCCGGTGGGGCTGGGTTTACTCCGCCGATTCACAACGCTGTTGACGCGGCAATTCACCAAGTTGGAATGTGCTCCCGATGGGGGTCATACCGTGCAGGACGCAACGAATCTTCATGTTCTCCATCCACCGAGTGCCTAGCTCCTTGGTCGACTCCGGGCCGTGGCTTAGCTCATTGTGTTGGTTTCCCAAGCAACTTCGGATCAAGCGGATCGGTGTGTTATTATGACAACCATGCCTATCCCTATCATGTCCTAGTTAGTTCATCTCGTACTACACGTGCCTTCACTTCAGAGCTGTGGAGCGAGTGCAACTGAGTCCCTTAATTAACATTAAACAAATGAGGCGCTATCAGCAGACCCAAAGTTTCCCACGCTAGCATCGTCCATACCATGTCGTCGTCGCAGTCAGCGGAAGCAACCTACGAGACTCAAAATGAACAGCGCCTCGACGAGTTGCATTCAAAAATAAGAAATTTACGAGGCGTATGTGCCCCATCCACGAGCAGCGAACTCCCGTTGATATGTCCCACAAGGTCACCACAGACATTTATGATGACACAGAGCGTCAGAACCTAACTTTAGACGACACCGTAAGCCAGAGTGGTCCGCTTGTCTCTTCTCATGTTTCATGACAGTTGCATAGGGCAACACTTTCTCTAGTCTCTCTTCTCAACTTTCCCACTCATCGCGCCGAGCTGCTCAAGCGTTTGGTCTCGTTGGTGCTGGTAGTGTCCGTCAAACACGGATCATAGTGTGCGTTGTTGGCGGTTTTGTTGCCCTTTGGTTACTATGGAAGACGAAAAGTTTTTGGTGGGGATCAAGCGGCAATGTTTAGACAACCCTTGTGCGTGATTTCTTGCTGCGATCCCTGTTCGCTGCGTCGCTAACTTGATAGGGAAGACCCCACATCAGTACAACATACGCTATACATGTAATATCACTATTTGCTTACATTTGGGTTGTGATTTGGCCCGCCTTGATCTTTGATCGAGTCGGGGCGTCCCTAGCGGCTAAAAGGTCAGTCTCGTAACGCTGATCGGTTATACAATGTCGCTATCTAACGCTCCTTTGTCCAGCATAACTGCTGACAGATCCGAGTGGCGCTCATAGTGGTTTGTGCCAACCTTTGCACTAACTGGATTTGTCCAGCTTTTACTCCGAGCGGCGAGAAGCAGTTTAAATATATCTGGACAATGGATGTATCCCCTCTAGGCAAGTATGAGCTCGGATATGTCTTCCGTGTACGATCTTCGGATACTCATTGTCGGCCATATCCGAATAGCATGATCGGGTAACCGCGATGTAGACCGTGGAGTTTTGGAATATAACTGTCACCCGGTGGGCCAATTCAAATACACGGGGAGGAATCTACGGCAATATTCCGTTACAGCGTGACGACGGAGTTACTTGTTTCATCGCGACTTCTCGCCAGCTACTGTATCCTGCGCCCTGGGGGTTCGAATGCCTATTAAATGATATAAGAATTCAAGTTGCACAGGGTCATGCATCGATACTATGAAGAATTTCTTTGCCGTTCCAGGCCCGCTAACATGGTTAAGGATATAAAGTCAACCGTGGCGACCAACCGATCACATTCCTAACCTTCCAGGCATTCTCCCGAGTTCATGTCTGTCGTCAAAGGGGTCGCTCTCGTTACGGGATCTGCGCAAGGTATTGGGCGTGGTATTGCACTTCGTCTGGCCAGGGATGGGTTCGATATTGCCCTGAACGACGTCCCGTCCAAACGTGATCAGCTACGCGCTGTCGCCATTGACGTCGAAAAGATGGGTCGGAGGACACACCTGGTTCCTGCAGATGTGACCATCGAAGGAGAGGTCGAAGGAATGATACACGGAACTACGAAAAAGCTCGGAGGCTTGGATGTCGTGAGTACTCCGTCTCTTAATCTCGTCATGGAATGCATCCCTCACTTCGCCTTGTAGATGGTAGCCAACGCAGGGATCTGTACACTAGCAGGCTTGACCTCGAGTGAGTTACACTCAAGCCCTTCTTGGCCTAACACGATGGTGTTTTATATTGCAGCGAAACTTGATGTATGGGAGCGAACCATGGCTGTCAATGCACGTGGGACTTTCTTGTGCTACAAGTATGCAGCGGCACACATGATTGAGCAAGGACGTGGAGGGCGAATCATAGGCGCGAGTTCTATCGTTGGGAGGATGGGAACCCCCTTGTGCTCCGCATACTCCGCCACCAAGTTCGCTGTCAGAGGTTTGACGCAGACGGCCGGTGAGGATCGTACATTTAACGTCTTGATCTCATACAATTGAACTACACATAACCACGTTAGCTGTGGAGCTTGGGCGGTACAACATCACAGTGAATTCGTACGCTCCCGGTATCATCGCTACGCCGATGAGTACGTGTCAACACGGTGTCCTACTATTAAGCCAGGCTTAAAATCTGTGCAGCTGCTAGCCTCTCGGCACCCGTTATGGGCCCTGAGAGTGCGGATGGAGACTTGTTCCAGTGGATCGGGAAGGTAAGTTGTCCCGTACCGTAGCGCATATGCTCTCTCTCGACGCGCTCAATCGTATTCATCTGCTACCTGTAGCGCATGTCCATGAAACCCATTGAACACGATGGCCAGCCCGAGGATGTCGCAAGTGTCGTGAGTTATCTTGCCTCGAAGGAGGCGCACTTGATCACCGGCAAGTATCCATTCATTGTCCTTCTCACACGCATCAACTGATTTTTCATTTGCTCAGGCCAATGTGTAAGTTACCGCGTTTTCACTGAGCAGGGGGGCATACTCAATGAACGTGCGATAGATTACTGTTGATGGAGGGATAAGCACGTCGTGAAATGAGTTATATCCCAGTGGCCTCATGAACATAGTCGATCCTATGTAACCGCACTCGTCCAAGACGGTCATCGACTCGGGGGAGTTGGGATTTGGCTCTCAGTCCTCCATTTAAACTTGTTGCTTTTGCAAGGTTGACTCAGAAGATGCGGTGCGATGCGATGAACACTTATTTTTAAACAGGTGCTTAGCGGAAATTCGCATAGAAATTGCCGCAAACGCCCTCAAGATTCCGATCATGTCGCATTTTACCCTCAGTTAATGTTGTAGTATGGGCTTGCACCCGACTCCTTTGGTCGGCACTCAGCGTCCAAGAATCTGGCATGTAGACGCACACGTCAGTGGTCAAGATCGTCGGTCGCTTTGTCTGGCTAGTCAACCCGACACGGATGATGGTCATGTGAAACGTGATGGAGATGATGGGCGTGACCTGGATGGATCAGCAATAAATTTTGATTGGTCCATTCTCGTCAGCGATTTGAGGGCTAGATTCACATATTACAAAGATGTAGAAAGGCACGAACTCTGTTCATGCTCTTCTGAACAGGGGTTTAGAGAGGTAATGTAGAGAGACACGTGAATCCGTATTCTATGCACGAAATAAGTCAGGTTATTCGAGGTACGTGTGTTTGCTTTCGAAGTTCCGGTGCTAAACAAGCACTCACTTTAAAGGAAACTGTTTGGGGATATGAATGGCCGCAGTGAATCGGGAGCGGCAGATACCTGGAACAAGAATCAGTCTGGATCCGGAGCATCCACACGGATGAGCACGGCATGAAACAAGAGTCGCTTGTTAACTGATAATTACTCCCCATCAAATTCCCTCATCTCCTCATCGGACTCATCATCATACGGCTGAAAGGCAAGTTAGGAGACCCTCGATGAACTGACAGCCCACATACCTCCCAACCGATACTGGGGTGTACTGGGTCCGCGACGGACCACGCAATGGGTACAGGCTTCTCATTTGTCGGGAATCGTACCTGATTGACCCAAGAGCTTGCGACTTGCTCGATTGGCTCTTGCTCTGGCCCGATAAACACCACTTTCCAATCCAGTTTCTTCAACTTAGGTGACCACTCTCCCAGCGTCTGTAGACCACTGAGCGGTGATGTATGACGCCAGCCAATAGTCACTTGAAACGCGAACGCCCGATCCTTGAGCACCAAGATGCTATCGATGCCAGGGAAATTAGAGTGGGGGACCACCCAATAGTATGGTGGCGTCCGATTCTTTAATTCTTCACAGGTGGATCGAATAAGAGAAGTGGTCCCTTGTAGTGTGGGAGGCAGCTGGAAGGTGTTGTTGTTCGAGCCCTGTTCAACCCATTGGCACCATATTTTGGGGTTTGTTGCTGACGTGAAGAAGCGGTGGAACCACGATTCATAGATTTGACCAGCGGCCTGACGGGTGCCTGGTACATTACTCAGAATACGGTAGAATTGTATCCTGATAGAGTTGTCTTTGCCCACAAGTCCCTGCGCGAGGAGGTCGCGGAGGGTCCGTGTTGGCACAGAGATATAATGATGCTCGTGATCAATCTCCCCCGTAGCAAGCTTCTCTGGCCGATAGAAAAAAAAGTATGATGGGCCACCAACATCGAGTTGCGGACCCTCAATCTGTTGACATTCCTTGATGGCCTTATCGCAGCGTTGAAGAAATGTCTTCTCGATGTTCTGATCCTTGTCTTTCATGCAACCCAGTATTGTTCGAGGCACGGCGCCCCACTTCCTCGAGAGACTGATCATGCGCTTACAATCCTTTCCCAAGAGTATGCTGGACGTCTCTTCAGGTCCTACCAAAGTGTAGAATATTAATATTATTACTTACGCGAGGCTCTCGATTTCCTCCTTTGTCCAAATGTCCATAATATAGGGCTGTGCCTCGGTTTGCTTGCTCCAGTGCTTGTAATGTGACTCCTGGGGCGAAGTCACCTGAATAATTCGAATTCTATCCGGATCGCTCTTGAAGATACCGTTTGGAGTTGTTATGTCCGAATTGGAGTCACAGAGGGCCCAGACGAACTTGCATTTAAGCAGCGGGGCTTCGGCCGAGAGAGGGCGATCGACAGTCGAGAGAGGGTGGACAGTAACGGTATTCCGGAACAGCATGTAGAATGGCGCACCACGCAGAGGCTGCATCGCAACGGACTCATTTTTGCCGAGAAAGTGGACGAGTAGACTATGATAGATGAGGAAATACGTCTTCCCTGGCGGTGTAAAGAGAATGTCTCAGTTCAAGCTCCAGATCCGGCCAGTATTGTCTTGTCCAAGAACATAAGCTCCACACTGGTATCTATCTGTACCCAAAGCTTTCAATGTGGTACGATACTCCTCTCTGATGAGTATCTTGGCGTTCTTTAAAATCCCCCCAGTAAGGTGCTTAAAGGCGTTGACAAAATCGCTGAGGTCAATGAACTCGACGTCCCGGAGAGGAAGCCGTTTCACGAGAGCTTGTGGGTTGCCCCAAGCGATGCTAGTAAACCGCTGGAGTTGATCTAGGTAAGCTTGTTCATCTGGCATCTGCTCAGCCATGCTTGTGGTGGTGGTCGACATCTGATCAGTAAAATTATCAAACTCCAATGTCACTCAAAAGGCAATCCAACACGCTACGACGTCATTCGTGCACCGTTTCAGAAGACTCATGAATGGGCACTACGATGTTCGTAGTGGCGCTATCAGCAGACTCAAAATGAACACCGCCTCGACAAGTTGCATTCAAGAATAAGAAATTTACGAGGCGTATGTGCATCCACGAGCAGCAAACTCCCGTTGATATGTCCCACAAGGTCACCACAGACATTTATGATGACACAGAGCGTCAGAATCTAACTTTAGACGACACCGTAAGCCAGAGTGGTCCGCTTGTCTCTTCTCGCGTTTCATGACAGTTGCATAGGGCAACACTTTCTCTAGTCTCTCTTCTCAACTTTCCCACTCATCGCGCCGAGCTGCTCAAGCGTTTGGTCTCGTTGGTGCTGGTAGTGTCCGTCAAACACGGATCATAGTGTGCGTTGTTGGCGGTTTTGTTGCCCTTTGGTTACTATGGAAGACGAAAAGTTTTTGGTGGGGATCAAGCGGCGATGTGTAGATAACCCTTGTGCGTGATTTTTTGCTGCGATCCCTGTTCGCTGCGTTGCTAACCTGATAGGGAAGACCCCACGCCAGTATAACATACGCTATACATGTAATATCAGACTATTTGCTTACATTTGGGTTGTGATTTGTCCCGCCTTGATCTTTTGATCGAGTCAGGGCGTCCCTAGCGGCTAAAAGGTCAGTCTCGTAACGCCGATCGGTTATACAACGTCGCTATCTAACGCTCCTTTGTCCAGCATGACTGCTGACAGATCCGAGTGGCGCTCATATAGTGGTTTGTGCCAACCTTTGCACTAACTGGATTTGTGCAGCTTTTACTCCGAGCGGCGAGAAGCAGTTTAAATATATCTGGACAATGGATGTATCCCCTCTAGGCAAGTATGAGCTCGGATATGTCTTCCGTGTACGATCTTCGGATACTCATTGTCGGCCATATCCGAATAGCATGATCGGGTAACCGCGATGTAGACCGTGGAATTTTGGAATACTTATAACTGTCACCCAGCGGGCCAATTCAAATACACGGGGAAGAATCTACGGCAATATTCCGTTACAGCGTGACGACGGAGCTACTTGTTTCATCTTACTGATCACGACCTCTTGCCAGCTACTGTATTCTGCACCCGGGATTCGGGTGCCTGTCAAGTGGTGTAAGAGTTCGCACAGGTCATACATCGATACTATGAAGTTTTTCTTTGCCGTTCCAGGCCCGCTAACATGGTCAAGGATATAAAGTCAATCCTGGCGACCGACCGATCACATCCATAACCTTCCAGGCATTCTCCCCAGTTCATGTCCGTCGTCAAAGGGGTCGCTCTCGTTGCGGGGTATTGGGCGTGGTATTGCACTTCGTCTGGCCAGGGATGGGTTCGATATCACCCTGAACGACGTCCCGTCCAGACGTGATCAGCTACGCGCTATTGCTATTGACATCGAAAAGATGGGTCGGAGGACACACCTGGTTCCTGCAGATGTGACCATCGAAGGAGAGGTCGAAGGAATGATACACGGAACTACGAAAGAGCTCGGAGGCTTGGATGTTGTGAGTACTCCGTCTCTTACTCTCGTCATGGAATGCATCCCTCACTTCGCCTTGTAGATGGTAGCCAACGCAGGGATCTGTACAACAGCAGGCTTGACCTCGAGTGAGTTACACTCAAGACCTTCTTGGACTAACACGATGGTGTTTTGTATTGCAGCGAAACTTGATGTATGGGAACGAATCTGGTCAAAATCGTCGGTTGCTTTGTCTGGCTAGTCAACCTGACACGGATGATGATCATGTGAAACGGGACGGAGATGGTCTCAATTCTCGTCAACGATTTGAGGGCTGACCACGTCTAGAATCACATATTACCCATTGGATTTGCGACTGGGCAGCCTCCGAACTGGGCAGGCCATTCTACACATCATCGTCGACGCCGGCATAATTTACTTGGCCACTCTGTGCAGCACCGACCTGCTTCATACCGGAGACCAGATGTGGTAGGCCAACAGAGCTGATAAGGTGTAGAAAGGTACGAACTCTGTTTATGCTCTTCTGAACAGGGGTTTAGAGAGGTAATGTAGAGAGACACGTGAATCCGTATTCTACGTACGGAATAAGTAACATGGGTACCCTGCTCGGTCGCATGTATGACAAGGTCAAGCAGTCGGCACATCCATTGCAGATGACGAGACATGCATTCCATAGGTCGTAGACTGCACCCGCCCCGAACGCTCAGACACCCACATGGATGAACGGAAGCCACTCTACGAACGATGCCTTGTTCTCGCGGAGACGCCCGACAGCGTCATGCAGCGCTCGTGCGGCGCCCCGATAGTCCGGCTTTGCGCCACCCCGGAAGAGTTGCTCATACACGTCCTTGGCCACACGGGGCGCGAGCCTATCGCTAATCGACCACATCGTACCAACCACGCCTCCATAACCTGCAAACAACATTCCCGCAGCAATATGGATGGCCTCGTCGGACAAATCCTCGTCACCCATCGCCGTCTGGCATGCAGAGAGAAAGGCGAGCCCACCATGGGGTCGTGACAACGCGATAATTTCAAGCGGCGTTGGTCGGCGAGACAGAGTCCGCTCTCGGCCGGGTTTATGGTGTCTTGGATCCCGTGGCATGCAAAATGGACCCAGTGTGATTCCTTCATCAGGGCAAGTACTTCTTCAACCGTTCCGACAGACGACTCCAGCAGAGTTGCTGCCGATGGAGAGTTCTGGATTGTAGCCTTGATGTACTCCAATTCGGTGGCCACACCAGGAAGCGGGAACTGGCCGTCTGATGATGGCTGACGGACGGCAAGAAAATGGAGATCCTCGCTAGATGTCGCGTTGGGTTTCGGAGACGGGGTGAGAATGCTGAGAGTGGGGATATACGAGGATACAGCAAAATCGGATATCTTATGCCCAGGTTCCGAAGAATGGGGGCCATAAAGGCCAGCCGCGTGAATAGGAAGAAACGCAAAAGGGCCAGTCGGACACCAAAATATGCGTGATGGGTCCCCAGGGGTCTGTTCGGAGGTGTGAATGGAGCGAATCAATATATTCAACTGGAATGACGTCACGTACTGAGAAATGTAGCACCTCCAAGATTGGTTTGACAACACTGTTCCACAACACAGATAAGACGGACTCCCAATTCACGCTTCTCCGTTGGTTAGGTTTCCCCTCCCTCTCATTCAGGGATATGGCACGAGCATCTCCAAGCAAACCCTTCAGTGCATTCCGCAGACCCTCTGTCCGACCGAGAGTGAAATTGGAAAGTGGGACATGAGTTACACGCTCCGTTTCGGCGAGAACGATCAGCGCATCACAGCGGTTCTTTGCAGCAGTGAGGATGACTACCGGCCCAGAGTGTGCTGAAGCGCGGAGCTGAGAAAACTCTTTGTGAAGGAGAAATCGCTCGAAACCAGCGAACCCTCGTATCTGCTGGAGCAATTTATCTCGCTCGATCGCAAGCGCACGATGGCTGTCAGCTTGCTGTTCCAACGACGTCGTTATGCTACGCTGTGCACCTTGACTTTGCTCGGATAAAAAGGACAAGGACTTCTCGCGAGCAGTACCGGCGCACTCTAACAAGGCTGACAAGTGCCGAAGTTTACGGGCATGATCTGGATGGACAGCAGACAACTCGTCGAACGAGCTGCGAAGCTGGAAAAGTTCACCCCAAACGATCGTCCGTGCATTCGATCGCTCATGTGATCTCGTGAGCCAGAGAGGGCCGCACTGTAGGGATCGCGATGGTTATTAACGATAGTGTAATTACATCTGTTACTAAGAGAAGTGGATTGGGCGAAAGCCCGTTAGGCTTTCCGGTCCGAAGCATGCTGGGGGGAGCGATCTGCGAGGGAGGGTTGGGTCCTGAGCAGATTGCTCTCGCCTGAGGCGAAGCAAAACGACGAACACAAAGGAGGGTCCTGCGGGCCCTTTGTGAGAGGAGGGCTGCTCGAGGGTGTGGCGGGTGGGTGCGCAATACGAATGAAGGGGAGAACTACGGTGGGCGCGCAAGGCTTTACAGTGTGCGCGAAGTGGCGGAAAGAGAAAAGATGACGCCACTTCGCTTAACTCATGCACGGACTAACTTCTAGGTCGGTCTCGTGACTCCACCGTCCTAGAGTCGCAACCGTCCTTGTTCAAGCCACTCGACGGCAGTTTCGGGAAGTCCCGAATCGAGGGCCGCTGCCGCCGCTTCCCGCACCACACCAGCGCCTTGCATGAGTTCGCGGTAACGGTGGGGAAGTGAAAGGCCTATCCATGCGAGCTGAGGAAGGAGAGCAATGGAAACAGAATACGCATCATGGATGGAGTGATGTCTCAAAGTATGGGCGCACGAAATCCATTTCTGAGATGCGGTAAACCGAGTGGTAGGACGACTTGTGGGGGCACATGCAGCACGCGAGTACAGTAAAATCGCCTGCTCGAGATCATTGAGTTCCTCAAGATGCTTGGAACGAGCACAGAGAGCATCCCCGAGGTAGTTTAGACAGAGTGATTTATCAGGGTGTGCGTCAGGAATGATGTTGACAGCGCCACTGTTCCTTAAAATCGCTTGCTCGAGGTCGATCGGCTCTCCAAGAAGCTCAAACCGAGCGAGACAGGCATTTCCAAGGTTGCTCAAACAGAAAGGTTTGCTGGGGTGATCATCAGGAACGAGGTCCACCGCTTTTCTGTACCTCGAAATTGCTCGCTCGAGATCACTTGACTGCCCAAGGCACCTATAACGAGAAAGGAGAGAGTTGCCAATGTCATTCAAATAGCCATGTTGGCCGGGGTGGCCATCAGGGGTAAGGTCGACAGCGGCAGTGTAGGTCACGACTGCTTGCTCAAGGTCACTCAGCTCTTCGTCGCACTGGAAACGAGTATGGAGGGCGTTGCCAAGGTTGCTCAGGTAGATTGGTTTGTTGGGGTGACCTTCGGGGGCGAGGTCGACAGTATCCCTGTGCCTCGAAATTGCTTGTTCGAGGTCATTGGGCTCCCACAGTCTCTCGAATCGAGCGAGGAGAGACAGACCAAGGTTATTAAGATAAAGGAATCTGTCGGGATGATCATCCGGAGTGAGGTTAACAGCCGTCCTGTGGGCCGAAATCGCTCGTTCAAGGTCACCGAGTTCCCCATGGCGCTCGAAACGCGTAGAGAGGGAGTTGCCAAGGCTGCTCATTCTGTAGGGTTTACCGGGGTGAGTATCAGGAGTGAATTCAACCGCATCCCCATAGCTCGAAATCGCTTGCTCTAGATCGCCTAGCCTCCCCATGTGCTCGAAGCAGACAAGCAAGGAATCGCCGAGGTTGGTCAGACGGAGGGGTTTGGCAGGATGACCGTCAGGTGTGAGGTCAACTGCATTGCGGAACCTCGACACTGCCCGCTCGAGGTCACCCAGTTCCCCACCGCACTGGAAACGACTGGCAAAAATGTTGCCGAGGTCATTCAGACGGCTGGGCTTGTCGAGGTGACCATCTGGGGTGAGGTCGACAGCGCCCCTGTAACTCGAGCTCACTTCCTCGAGGTCATCCAACCGTCCGAGGCGCTGGAAACGAGAGAAAAGAGAGGTGCCGAGGCCACTCAAGTAGCCAGGTTTGCTGGGGTGATCGTCAGGAATGAGATCGATAGCACTCCGGTGCCTCGAAATTGCTTGCTCGAGGTCACCCAGCTCCCCAAAGCGTTCGAAACGGGCTCTAAAGGACCTGCCGAGGCTGCCCAAACGGGCCGGTTTACTGGGATGGCCATCAGGGGTGAGGTCAACGGCGTTCTGGTGGCTCAAAATTGCTTGCTCGAGGTCTCTCAGCTCCCCAAGGTGCTCGAAACGGGTTCTTAGAGACGTGCCGAGACGGTCCAGATAGTCAGGTTTGTCAGGATGACCATCAAGGGTAAGATCAACGGCACGTCGGTGTCTCGAGACTGCCTGCTCGAGATCATCCAGCTCCCCGAGGCGCTTGAAACGTGCTTTGAAGCCGCCACCGAGGTTACCCAAACGGGCTGCTTTTTCAGGGTGACCATCGGGGGTGGCGTTAACAGCAATGTTGTAGCTCGAAATCGCCCGTTCGAGGTCACTCAGCTCCCCGAGCCGTTCGAAACGAGAGAGGAAGGAATTTCCGAGGCTGTTCAGATAGCTAGGTTTCCTGGGATGATCGTCGGAGATGAGAGCGATAGCATCCTCGTGCCTCGCAATCGCTTGCTCGAGGTCACTCAGATCCCCAAGGCGCTCAAAACGAGCCCCAAAGGCATCGCCCAAGTTGCTCAGACCGGTATGCCTGCTCGGATAGCCATCGGGGGTGAGATTAACAGCGAGACTGTATGTCGAAATCGCCTGCTGGAGGTCACTCAGCTCCCCTCTGCACTCAAAACGAGTGAGGAAGGTATTGCCAAGGTTAGCCAAAGAGGCTGGCTTGTCGGGGTGACCATCAGGAATGAGGTCAGCAGCACCCCTGAGCCTCCAACTCGCCTCATCGAGGTCACCCGACTCCCCGCATTGCCGGAAACGAGTTAGAAGTGCATTGCCGAGGTTGTTGAGACAGCCAGATTTGTTGGGATGACCATCAGGGGCGAGATCAACAGCATTCCGGAGCCTCAGCATCGCTTGCTCAAGGTCACCTAGCTCCCCAAGGTACTTGAAACGACTGAGGGACTTGCCGAGGTTGCCCAAACGGGCTGGTTTACTGGGGTGGCTACCAGGCGTGAGGTTAACAGCGACACTGTAGGTCGAAACCGCTTGCTCGAGGTCACCCAGTTCCCCCCTGCACTCAAAACGAGTGAGGAGCACATTGCCGAGGTTGTTCAGCTGACTGGGTTGGTCGGGGTGATCACCTGAGGTAAGGTCAACAGCACCCCTACACCTCAAAATCGCTTCATCAAGGTCACTCGGCTCCGCAAGCTGCTCAAAACGGGTGAGAAACGCAATTCCGAGGTTGCTCAGCCGGCGAGGTTTGTCGGGGTGACCATCTGGGGTGAGATCAACAGCGTCCTCCTGCTTCGAAATTGCCTGCTCGATATCACTCAGCTCTCCAAGGCGCTCAAAACGTCTAAAGAAGGAGTTGCCGAGGTTGCCCAAACGGGCTGGTTTATTGGGGTGATCGTCGGGGGTGAGATCAACAGCCACGCTGTACGTTGAAATTGCTTGTTCGAGGTCATCGAGTTTCCGACGGCGCTCAAAACGAGTGAAGAAGCTGCTGCCGAGGTTGCCCAAATATCCAGGTTTGTCAGGGTGACCATCGGGGGTGAGGTCAACAGCGCGCCTGTACCCTGAAATTGCTCCATCGAGGTCACTTAGCTCTCCAAGGCGCTCGAAACGGCTGGAGAAGGAGTTGCCGAGATTTCCCAAACAGGCTGGTTTCTTTGGGTGACCATCAGGAATAAGATCAACAGCCGTGCTGTACGTCGAAATCGCTCGCTCCAGGTCGCTTAGCTCTCCACCACACTCAGAGCGAGTGAAGAATGCGTTGCCAAGGGTGCCCAGATAGTCATTTTTGTCGGGGCGGCCATCCGGGGTGAGATCAACAGCGCTCCTGTACCTCGAAATTGCTTCGTCGAGGTCACATGACTTCCGGAGGTGTCCAAAACGAATGAGAAACGTGTTGCCGAGACAGCTCAGATGACGAGGTTTGTCGGGATGATCATCAGGGATGAGATCAACGGCGCCCTTCTGCCTTGAAATCGCTCGCTCGAGGTCGCCCAGCTCTCCAAGGCGTCTGAAACGGCTGATGAAGGAGTTGCCTAGGTTGCCCAAACAGGCTGGTCTCTTGGGATGACCGTTAGGTGCGAGCTCAACGGCTGTGCTATACGCCCAAATCGCTTGTTCGAGGTCGCTCAGCTCCCCGCCACGCCAAAAATGAGTGTGGAAGGCGCTGCCAAGGTTGTTCAGTCGGCCGGGTTTTTCGGGGTGACCATCGGGGGTGAGGTCAACAGCATCCCGGAAGAGTGAGATTGCCTGCTCGAGGTCACGTAGCTCTCCGACCTCATCGAATCGGTACGCCAACGCCAAACCGAGATCGGATAGCCCCACAAGGTACCGGCGATCCCTTATAAAAGTAAACCCAACAGATGCCTCCAAAACCGAGATCCCCTGCTGGAGGTCGTCTAAATCACCAGACTGTTTGAAACGTTCCAGAAACTGTCCGCCCAAACTCCACGAATCTTCATCCATCGAACCTGAAGCGGAATCCCGTTCCACGGATACCTGGTCCACTGTCTGAGCAAACGTCGTTTGACGTCGTTCGTGCTGTTTGAGCAGCGAAACCGCAGCTCTCCTAGCCAGACTGTCCACGGAGCTGAGGTTTACTGCCTCATGCAGCAATTTTTCAGCCTGTGCGGCATCGACTTCATCCCCCTGCTTTTCGAATCGTGCAAAATACACCGCAGCCATCTGGATCAACGTGGAAGGTCGGTCAATGTGCCCAATGGGACGAACAGAAAGTGCACTGTGATACAGCATGAGCGGAAAATCGAGGGAACGATCAGTATCGTCGACCCAATAGTGTATGAATTTCGCCATCGCCATGTTTGCCTGTGCGGCCCCACGGCAGGGATGGTCCAGCGGGCAAATGGCAAGCGCACGCTCAAAATGTTCAATCGAACGCTCCAGGTCCAGCTTTTCCCCGCGTTTTCGGTAGTACGAGAGAGCGCTGTGACCCCGGTCTGTTGCATCTTCCAGCTGGACATGGCAATCTATGGCACACTGTCAGCATACACAGATTAGCAAGGTGATGGGTGATACAGACCGCACGCTCGCACGCTTACACAGTGAGAGTCAAGCACCCTCGACGCTGGTGGATCACTGTTCTCGTGTTTCTGCCGTCCGACAGTGACAGAAAGAGACGAACACGGCGAATCGCCGTCATCCGGAAAGGTAAATGCTGCAATGATATGAACGATCAAGCCTATATACGGTATCCCATCCTAGGCTACTCACGAATATTTTTTGCACTGTTGTTCAGTAGTTGCTCTACTGTAACGTTCAGCTGTCGTAGCTGCTCCCCGTTACCCAACATGGGCTGGAGTTCGAAGGATGCATAGATCTCAACACAAATGGTGGCATACAGATCAGAAGGTCTGCAAATTCTGTTTAAACGAACGCCAGGAGGAGATGGTGAATCTTACACTGGGATCAGCCCGTCCCAACCGACTCCACTTCCATTCGCCGAAGCCAAGACAGTCTCGCTCTCGGTTCTCCATTCAAGGCCACTATGACGCACCACAGCGGAAAGGCCCGCGGGGATACGTACAAGGCCGAGAGTAACATTTGTTGCTCGGATACCTACTTCGTCAGCAATCTTGGCGAATTGCCGAGAGAAATAGCGATCGTACTTGTAATGACCGTCTCCTCGTCCTCATCCGCTTGCACGTGCGCCAGAGACTGAGGAAAGGGGCGCATCTTGTAGCTGGTCCACAAGTCTGGATGTTTCCTCTCTTTGTTGGGTAGGGCTTAGGGCCATTAGAGGCATGTACGCCGTGCTGCGGGATGAGCCGGTTGGTAAACAAGGGGAGGATATAAAAACTCACAGTCGGAGTGTTGGATCTTAGTTATGGTTGTGGTTTACCTCTGAGTCACGACGTTATCCAGAGCGGAAGCAAGAAACGCGGCGAGAGACGTCTAGCTACAGCTGGACTAGGACTACTAGGACTACATCTATCGTTGTATGTACATAAAACCATTGGCCGACGTGGTGTTCTGGGGGTCACACTGAACCACACTCAAGAAGTGGGTCCGCGTCCGTGGCCCGCCACTCAGATGATACAATGCGACCGGCTGTTTCTGGTGGGGAAAGGTCATAGATGAGGAAATACGTTTCCCTACGCCCATGAAACAAGTATCAAGAGTCCAGCATCGAGATGCATTGGACATTGTGGAAGACATACCGATACCCGTAACATAGCGCCTCCTTCGTGATCCGGGAATTGATCTGTTTGGACGGGGGAAGACGACATATGAACCCGTGGGCTTTTTCGGTGTCGGCTCTCGGAAGGCGCTTGCTCCCGCTCACTCCTTCGGCCTGTTGGCGCATTCCACAGCTTTGGGTCCTTGTGGCTTTCCCGGATAGCAAAGCAGGCGCTGAAGCTCTCTGAAAGTCCACATCCATCTTCCTTTGTATGATATTCTCGCTCTCATGGACGACTCGACGAACGGCATTGAACGGTCGATTGACATCGAACTGGGGGGTCAAGAAGTCATCACAATAGACCTGGACAACCTCGATCCCAACCCGGATGACGTGCTTGATCTCTTAAAAGAAGGCCAGTGTAGAGTTTCGGTGTGGGCGAGGCTAGCCGGGGAGTATTGGCGGAGGGGCTATCTTTCCGCCGCAGAGCGGATTGCGCATTCTGCGATCGAGTGTACGCCCTCGGATCGGTTATATACCTGTCCCATGCTTATTCGTGTGGCATTTTCTCTTAGCTTTGACAGCCAATGGCGCCATGGCTCAGTCGCCTCCGATATACGCGTTACTCGCGAACATTCAGATTGCACATGCCCAGAAGGCGCCAAAGTTAATTCTGTCGGATGCGCGTAGGCCTTCATCGTCTATTCGGGTCGTACATGTTCATGACTACCATTCAGGTGAGGATAAACTCGTAGGCGTGCGTTCAAAAGAAGAATACTATCGAGATGCTGCTCAGTACCTCAATGCCGGGGAAAGAGCCGCAGCGGAAGGTGGAGAAGGTGTCGGTGGAACTCTTGCATTCTTGACGCGAGGTATATGATGGTTGCGCGTTAGAATGTCCGCGCTTACCTTGGTATAGGGATCCAACAACTGGCTACCCGATCCATGGATGATGCGATGCGCTCCTTTGAAGGTGTCCTTGCAGAAAAACCAACCAACATTGTGGCACTCCTCGGAAAAGTTCGCCCTGCTACTTGGTTAACGTTACTGGAGTTGACGAGGCTCGGAAACACAGGCTCGCATTCTTTACGCAAGACGGAATTACCCTCAAGCACTCAAGCTATTCCAGCAAGTCCTCCAGTTCAATCCGTCGTGCGTTCCAGATCCGCGGATTGGTATCGGTCTCTGCTTCTGGGCAATGGATCACAAGGCAAAAGCAAAGGCCGCATGGCAAAGAAGCTTGGAAGTGGTGTGTGGCTCATGAATACAAGTTCACTTTCACTGTTGCGCTCAGCTTTATAACCAGAATCCGTCAGAGTGGGCCACGCAACTTTTATTAGGCTTAGAGTCTATCAACGCGAGTAAAGCAGGGAACCAAACCGAACAAGAACGCGCCCAAGCCTTCTTGATCGGCACCAAATACATTGAAAAAGCCTTCAATGCAAATCAAAAGAGTGCCGCGGCAGCGAACGCGTTGTGTGAACTGTTTCTTCGTAAAAACAATCTTAAACGGGTGACTTTACATCCTCGAACACGTATTCAACTTTTCTGATTCCCATTCAGGCATTAAAACTGGCAGAGCGAACGGTACAGTTCGCTGACACACTCACACTTCTGACCGAGGGCAACTTGAGAGCTGCCCGGGCTCTGCACGCTGAAGGGTCAACAAAAGAAGCGACAAAGTGCTACACGATTGCGACGGAGGGCCAGCCGAAACACATCCTGGGTGCTATCGGCATGGCGCAGATGCAGATGATCAATGGTAAGCTCTAAGTTCTTTGAACCCGATCAGAACACTAGATTCCTGGTTTATCAGACGAAGTGGCTGCGGCGATCCATACGCTTGACACGCTAATACAACCTCCCAACCCACAACGATCAATGGAAGCCACCGTCATCCTTGCTTCACTTCGCGCACATCCCCGGCCTGGTGTATCGAGCGCGGACGTCGCCCAGGAGAAGGCCAAAGCACGTGAACTGTTCGACCGAGTTGCCAAAACGATCGAACTGGACGAAACACGTACGAATGGACATGCAAATGCGTCAAGCCGAACATCGAGCGTACTCAACGATGACATGGAGATGCACGTCGAAATAGCGCGTTTGTGGCAGGAAAACAATGTGGAACGGACTGCCAAAGCCTTTCGGGATGCCTCACAAGTGAGTGCGGCGGGTGGACAGGTTGAGCCTCGGCTACTGAACAATCTCGGTGTCCTACACTACATGGAAGGCAACTTGGACGAAGCACGGACTATGTATGAGGATGCGTTGACGAAGGCTGCGACGCTTAGTGCAGAGGATGGGGAAGCCATGTCGACATCGATATTATACAATCTTGCGAGGGTATACGAGGATACTGGAGAGCATGCGGTGGCCAAAGAGGCGTACGACAAACTTCTTTCCCGCCATCCAGAGTATGTTGACGGTCAGTCTTTTTGTACGACCTTCTCTTGAGGACGCTCCGCTGACAGTTCAAATAGCCAAGATCCGACAAGCCCAAATGCTTGTAAACATTGGCCAGCCCAACGAGGCTCACGAGTTGCTCAAGCAGGCCTTGACCACGCAGAATACCAACCTCAACCTCCGCGCGTTCTACACTTCCTTCCTCCTTCAACACAACATCAAGGCCGCCAAGGACTTTGTGTTTGCCACGCTCAAGGACCACGAGAGACACGACGTTTACTCTCTGTGCGCTGCTGGATGGATCCTGTACACCCAAAGTCGGGATAACCGGGATCCTAATCCAAAAATGATGGAGGAGCGTAGACGGAACTTCCAACGTGCGGTCGAGGGATACCACAAGGCCCTTCAGCTGGACCCACTGTGTGCTGTGGCTGCTCAAGGTCTTGCCATTGCGGTTGCGGAGGATGCTCTAGGGACGCTGAGTGGTGCGCCCCCCGTTTCAGCAGCCGACGATGCACAGCGACGGCTGAAGAACTCGCGAGAAGCGCTTGATGTGTTTGCGAAGATTCGGGAGACGCTCAACGATGGGAGCGTGTATGTGAACATGGGCCACTGCTACTATGCGCGCGACGAGTTCGACCGCGCGATCGAAAGCGTGAGTAATGGGGTCGGACTATTTTCACCATTGAGCGCTTATTCGGTGTCGGTGCCGGTAGTACGAAACTGCTTCAGTCAAGTTCTACCACGGTCAAAATGTGCCCGTTCTGATGTGCCTTTGTCGATCTTGGTACGCCAAAGCTACTAAGGAACAAACGTCGGTGGCCATGAACACCGCGTTGAGATATGCACAGACGGTGAGGGTGTCCATCTTCGCGTATCACGAACAGCGGAGCTTATTCGATACTTGACCTAGGCGCTCCACATACAACCGAGCGACAAGGCAATCATGTACAACATTGCCATGATCCAACAAAAAACAGCAGAACTCATGTTTGGACTGGGTCCCGCCAAGCGGACACTAAAGGACCTCGAGTGGGCGATCGCGCAGGCAAACTACGCTCAACGGTATGTCCTCTTTTCGACCAGTCCCATCCACTGACTTGTGTATGATGATGTTCAGTATCTTTGGTTCGTTGGCAGCGGACACGTCCCCGTTCCTGCCCTACAACGTAGAAGTTGCGGACCAGCGTCGGAAGTATGGAGAGAGCATGCTGCGTCGAGCGGACGAACATCTCACTGCTCAACGAGAGTTTGAGGCGGAGGCGCAAGCGAGACTTGAAGCTGCCCGTCAGAAGAGACAGGAAGAGAAACAGCGGCAGGAAGCCCTCGAGGTTCGTCATCCCTGTTGCCCGTTTGGCACCGCACGCGGTCCTTGTCTCATTGTATTGTAACAGAGGGCAAAAATGGAGGAGCTGCGCATACAAGCTGAGAAGCTGGCGGAGGAGCGTCGGATTGCACGAGAGCAAGCACTCGAGTGGACCAGGGAAGTGCAGATGGAGAGCGACGAGGAAAGGGAACGCAAGTCGAAGCGCTCGAGCAAGAAGATCAAAGTCGAAGCTGAGAGCGGGGACGAGGGTGTGGCTATGCTGTCAGAGCCGAAGAAGAAGCGGAAAGGAAAGCTGAAACGATTGGGCGACCAGGGTGGGGAGGACAACAATGAACAGTTGTTTAGTGAGGAGGAGGTGGACAGCAAGCCAGCCAAAAAGGTACGTGGCGACCACGCTGATGGGAGGCATCGAGCTGAATCATGTTGACGCACACCAGCGGGGAGCGAAGAAGCGGGTCGTTCGCGACGACGAAGATCAAGAGGCGGCAGGCGGTCCGCGGAAGAAACAATTGTGTGTCCTTTTAGTTCGCTATTGCTAGCCCGAGTTGACCTCCTTTCCTTTCCCCCTTCCTCCAGTAAAAGTAAAGAATACATCACTGACACAGACGACGAGGAAATGTCATAGCTGGGCTATAACGCCCGTGGTGTGTTACACCTCTGTTCCGTTCCCGTCTGCCGCGTTTTAATGCCTGTCGATGTTTGCTATCGCACCGTATCGTGTCTATGACTGAACTCCTTTGATCATATTTCGTACCGTCACTATACTCATACCTTTGACGATGTCGTCCTTGATAGTACTTCTTTGTCTACTATTATATTCTTTCCATCCCGGACATGTTCGGTTGAGGTAATTAATCGCTCTGCCGGATCTGATTGACGACGAGAGAATCACCGGTTAGCTTGTAATGTAGCTGCTCGAACAGACGTGCAAGGCAAGGGGCATTCATCATCTCCCTCGCTATCCGGGCCGTTGGATGCGGTCGTGATGAGCACCCGGATTAACAGTGATGCTAGTGCGATCGAGAGAAACACGAGCGACGGGGGAGGCCACCTCATAAGCAAAAAGGGCGGGGCTCGGAACTAAAAACGATCGTATCGGACAAGGTATACTATAGGGATTACGATAAGAGTGTGAAATGGAACGTGATTAGGAGGAATTCATGGTGGTGGACAGTGGACAATGCATGGCGAAGGGCGAACCGCCAGACTCGGATGACATCAAGAAAGGCATCAGGGGACTTGGTGAAGGAGCCCATAACCCAGCCCACATGATAAGGACTGATAACTACAATTCCACTGTTACTTACCTGACACAGTCTACACATATAAAGTCCTGATATCCTGTACCTGTAGAATACTCAGTAAGTCACTAAGTAGTATAAGGTAACTACTGGTGCGCTG